>CALNHX010008238.1:5622-63189 GCA_940337035.1 Agriotes lineatus
CTTCATAGAACGTAACAAACCTACGTCTATGCTCAGCGGTAGGGTTACTGCAATGGCGTCGGCGTAAGAAGGGGTGTAGGCGTTACCTTGGTCGATTCTAGTAATTGATTGGTGAATATGTTTAATGCTTTTATTCCTACGGATACGATTATATGTACAAACCAGACTTAATATTATATATACAAAAACAAACAAAAGAAAAACATGACAAAAAAAAATATATATACAAAAGGGTCCTCTAGACCCGGGCTCTGGGTACGCGGGAGGTGATGGGGCGGCCTTTCTTACTGGCCGGAGGCGGTGAACGCGGCCTGGTCGCAGTCCGGTCCTTCCGGGAAGCAGTCCGGGGTGTGGCTTGGAGCGGGCGCTGGGTGATCCTCCTGGGACGTTGGCGGACCGAGCAGGCCTCTCGGGGACGGCGGCTTCCTCCTGCGGTTGCAGCGGCGGCGGTGGCGACTGGCGACGGGGCGGCGAGCTGAGAGCAGCGGCGGCGGCAACGTCGGTGGCAGTGCTGATCTCCTTGGCGGAGGCGGCGGTCGGCGGCTTCCTTCTGCGGTTGCAGCGGCGGCGGTGGCGACTGACGACGGGGCGGCGGGCTGTGAGCAGCGGCGGCGGCAACGTCGGCGGCGGTGGTGATCTCCTGGGCGGAGGCGGCGGTTGGCGGCTTCCTTCTGCGGTTGCAGCGGCGGCGGTGGCGACTGACGACGGGGCGGCGGGCTATGAGCAGCGGCGGCGGCAACGTCGGCGGCGGTGGTGATCTCCTGGGCGGAGGCGGCGGCTGGCGAAAGTGGCTTTCCAAAGACGGCAGGCAGCAGAGTCCAATGCGTGGGATTGGCTCTAAGTCCACGAGGGTGATAGGCTCTGGAGAGGCTGGAGCTGCTAGCTGGTCCTGGAAGCTGAAGTGGCTCGAACTCCAAGTCCCACGAAGGCGGCAGACAGCTAAGTCCAGTGAAACGGCTGTTGGTCCTGGAGCTGAAGTGGCTGCTGGTGGTCCGGGAAGCTGAAGTGGCTGCTGGTAGTCCTGGAAGCTGAAGTGGTGGCTGGTGGACTCTCCTTGGCTGAGTGATTTCTTACTGCCAGCGTCTGACTATTTAAAGGAGCCAGTCCTTTGTCCAACGCGATCTCGACGCTCATTGGTCGAAGTAGAAGGGATGTTTTGCCCGATTTCGATATATTTTGAAATTATAGCATTTAATTGAGCGGCGTGATCAATTATCGACTTGGTTTGAGTCGCAATCAATAGTTGATGAAATGCCGATTCTAACGACACCCAATTTGCTATGTTTTGAGTAAAAATTAGCTCAACTTGGAATTTTTAATGCAATGTTCCGCGTAAAGCTTAATTAAGTATTATTCTTATGGCGTGTGTTAAAAAGTTTATTATGCTTTGATCGGTTGCGCGCTATTTTTATAAGATTTTTGAGACCAATTTCGCTTTTCTGGGACGCTTCCTTCCGTTAATTAAAATTTAATTTGTAATCTGCATCTTTGCCCGCTGTACTCGGTCGTGGCCCCTGATTTCTTCGTTACAATATGCCTTTCCTCGGGCCGCTGAACTCTCGGCCGCTCTCCCGGGCGCGTGTTTGGCTGCCTGATGGAAAAATTGCTTTTTCTCCACCTGTATATGTGCTAGCGCTCTGTGGTTTGTTTTAATAGGTAGCGGTTAATTTTTCCTATCTTCTGGTATCCTTTATGTGTGATTAAAACAGAGCGCACTCTGTTTTAAGGGCGTTTTAGTGAAAAATTCTTAATTTAATCTGCAAACATTCGTGAGGCGTATTTCGCTGGCTGTCACCTTTCTTGGCCGGCCGGCTCCAATAAAGTTTATGGTTGCAATCTTGCTGCACTTTAGAAATTCGTTGTAAGGACACTTATTTTTATGATTTTAGGGTTTTGAAAGATACTTCTGCGTAGGATCGCGGCGGTTTGTTAAACAGATGTAATATTCTTTGTTCTTCGGGCGCCTTTCGGGCGGCGTACGTTTCCTTTGTTTTTATTCGATCTGTTTAACGGTTCATATCAAGTGTTCCTCAATAACTCGCTAAACCTAATGTGACCTCTTCTAAAGCAACAAGCAACAAGCAACTAATCCGCCCTGTGTGCTACTAAGTAACTCCCTCGTTTTTTTCTATAAGTAGATGAAAAATATATAAAATATAAATAGTTAGTTAATTTAGTTAGTATATTGTTTAATTCCGATAACATTATGTTCAAAAACTAGCAAGCTGACACTGTAATTAAATGCGCTAATCTGTACAATAATATAAATTATTAATCAATAAATTTAACACCAGTATAACAGCTCTAGTTAAAGTTTTAAAATAATTCTCAAATAAACACAAACATTTAATTACCAACAGAAATGCATAGAAGTTAGGGCAGTTAAGCGAAAAGTTGTTTATTTTAGTATTTTTGGAATAACTATTTTACATGAAGGAAACTGCCTCACTAGTCGGCCAAATTCGAATGTCCTGATGACTAATAAGTAGCAAGCATGAGCACAAAAAAGACCTTAATTACTGTGTTTTTCTGGGGCGCAAATGGGCCGAAAATGGCGGTGGGTGCAAATGATCCGGGCGCAAGTAGGCTGACATATTTAATTTTCATCGATGTTATTATAGACTATTTACCAAATTAATTGTTAAGAGCTTTATTACTCAGTGCGGCAATGGACATTACCGTACTCAGTGCGGTTGTAAACGATATTATCGCACTCGTTTTTACGAAACAAAGAATACATTGAACCAGAATTTATTGAGGAAGATAAAATATTGAACAGTACACGTTTGCTTATGGCACTTAACGTTAAGATGGTCATAATCAAACTTAATATCTATAAACGTATTATTAGGTACAGCGTGATCAACAAACACTGATTGCGTTGGCAATAAAAAATGTTGCTTATAAGTAAAGCTGATACTCAAAAGTAGGAAAATATGCGCATATATATGCATACATTTTGTTCAGTATATGCACCCAAAGTTATAATATATGCACATAATATGCTCTAATTCTTTTGAAAATAAGTAGGAGTATTCTAAATAATCTAAAAATTTCAATTATTGTGTATGAGTATATTTATTTCTCTAATTTTTATTCAAAGACGTCATTTAACTGCCAACACCAACTTCACGTTTTCAGCAACATAAAAATGAGATTTTCCCTAACCCCACCAGACTGTTATCCACCCAAAACTCTTGAAATGGATTTTGTGTTGGCCGATTCCTTATACACTGCTTCTATGGAAAAAATGGGGGTTGCTGGCAGTCTATGTTTATATAGTCAAAGATTTTAACAGGGACTACCCCTTTCCTCTGTAAGGTATACAGGGTGATTTTAAAATGTTTCGCCAAACTTCGGGGTATTGTTCTACACACCAAGGCAAGTAAATGGACTTTGTGTCCGACAATCGCGCGTTTCCGAGTTAAGAGCAATTTTTGAACTTGGGAAATAGTCCAGTCAAATGGTGCTCAAAAAGGGCGAATAAAGAAAAGTTTTGGTGCAGTTCTGATATTTGGTTCCTGTATGTTTTTTGGGTCGCTGTACACGATTATCAGATTTGCCAACAAGCAAAAACGGTGTAAAATCCCGATTTTTTTTAGTTTTTCTAAAACTACTCGTAAACTATCCAATTTCGTAAATATTGAACTGATATGAAATAAAAGAGAATAAAATTTCCTACATTTTATGTACGAGCGGTTTTTTTTTCTCCGATCAATCGTTCAGCCGCGAGAGCGCCGCGAAGTTAGGTGTTAAAAGCAAAAAAAGTAATTATGCCAGTTTATTTCAAAGTAACTCGAAAACTATCCATTTTTCGTAAATCAACAATGGTATATGAAATGAATATTCATAAATGAAATGTTGGCAAACCTGATACTCGCGTACTGCGACCCAAAAAACATATAGGAACCAAATATCAGAACTCCACTAAAACTTTCCTTTATTCGCCCATTTTAAAATCACCCTGTATATATACCCTATACCCTAAGGTGTAAGGTGTACAAATAACAATAATTTATTATTCACTTATGAACTTATGAGTTTATGAGTTTTGGTGCACGAACTTGGTCCATTCTTTTTTATCTTTGGCCATTGCTGTTGCTTCGCTCCACGTCTTGCTTCTTTCCTTCAGTATTTTAGCTACTTCGTCGTTCCATGATTTTTTCGGTCTTCCTCTTTTCCTTTTTTGTTGTATTTTTGTTGTCCATATCAGTTTCGCTTGTCTGTCTTTTTACATTCGATTGAGGTGTCCAAACCACTTCAGTTGGTTCTTTTCGATGATGTTTAGTATTGGTTCGACTCCTAGTTCTTCTCTTGTTACTTCATTTCTTATCCTATCTTTCCTTGTTATGCCTTTGACTGCTCTTAGGTATTTCATATCCATAGCTTGTATTCTACTCTTCTGTGCCTGGTTTAGTACCCAGCTTTCACTCCCATAGGTAATGGTTGGCCTGAAGATGGTTTTGTATACTGTGATTTTTGTCCTTTTGCTTATATCTCTTTTCCTTATTAGTGCTCTGTTTAAACTGTGATATATTTTTGCTGCGTTGTTTAGTCTTTCTTTTATTTCCTGTTCCATATTTCCCTCTCTGTCTAATATTATTCCTAGGTATTTGAAGTCGTTTACTTGTTGTATTTTTTCTTGTCTCAAATTAATCTTGGCGTTTATATTATCTTTCCCTATTACCATCACCCTAGTTTTGCTGGTGTTGATGTTCAAGTTCCTTTTCTTAAGTTTTTCATCCCATATCATTAGGTTTGCTTGTAGATCTCTTTCTGTGGGTGCGCTTATCATGAGATCATCTGCGAATGCACACCCGGAGAAGTAAACTGGAGTTAGTCTATTATACCCTATGTGCGTTTTGCGGATCTTGCTTTCTGCCATTTTGATAACGACATCTAACACCAATATGAATAAGGTCGGGCTCATGACACCTCCTTGTCTTAGTCCATCGTTTATATCAAAAGTGTTCGACTGCATGTTGTTCTTCCGTACGTAGTTCTTGTTGTTTTCGTATAGGCTTTGTATACCTTTCATTAGTAACTCGAAAACTATCCATTTTTCGTAAATCAACAATGGTATATGAAATGAATATTCATAAATGAAATGTTGGCAAACCTGATACTCGCGTACTGCGACCCAAAAAACATATAAGAACCAAATATCAGAACTCCACTAAAACTTTCCTTTATTCGCCCATTTTAAAATCACCCTGTATATCTCAGTTGTACATAAAATAAATTTAATAAAATAGTAAATTTTACAAAAAAAATCAAAAAGTTCTTCATACATTACAAATTATTGCTAAATATATCCAAATATGCAAAGTTCATAAAATATGCTCAAAAACGTATAACTATGCAAAATATGCAAAATGAAACTTGGCTTAAACGATTTGTTTTCACATAACTAGTATACATATGCAAAAAGTTTTGCCGGCATATCAGTTATACAAAATATGCATTTGCCATATAATATCAGCTTTACTTATAAGTCTATGTCAAATTCGAGGTTAGCAGGTTAGATTTTGCTTCAGTTTTAACAAAAACTGACGCAAAAACTAACCTTCTAACTTGGCATAGACTTACAATCTTACTAATTTCAAGCAAACTTTTGCATTGCCAACTTAATCAGTTATTGCTGGCCACCGGAATATTTAACACAATCAGTTCAATTAAAATAATTTGTGTCATGGTACATCTGAAATAAGACTTCGTTAGTTTTAATTTCGAAAAATACCTTTCAGCAGGTAATGACTTAACAAGCACGGTCAAATAATTTTCGAAAGTAATTAGAAATAGAGAAAACGTGCTATATTGCAACCAAATTATTAAAAATGTTTATTTATATAGCTTCTATGTTTCTTTACGTAAAGTAAATATTGATATTTAAGCATATTGTATCTTGATTGGCTTTGTCAGAAGATTGGATTCTCTTCCAAATATTTATTTGCCTAAGAATCGGGGCTCAGTGGTATCACACCAGTTAATTATAAAAACATCCTGGACCATCGTCGTTGCGTTGCCATCGGTTGGCTGCAAAATATTAATTATTTTAATGAGAAACACATAAAGCGCTGATTCGAAAACGAACAATTAGTATAGGGCCCATACTATGTTGTATCAAAAACAAGTTGATATTCATGTCATCAATAATAGCCTACGCATAGCAGACAATTAGTATTATAAATATTTGCTCTCAGGATAATCCAAAAGTGGGCGTCGCGTCGTATTAAACCATCAGTAGCAAGCTGGCTACTTATTCGCAGACATACAGAAAGGGAAACTGCTGTATGCCACAGGCCTTACTATAATCGATGAAAAATTGTTATTTACTGTGAGATACACTTTTATTAAGTCTATCAAATGTCCACCCCTCTAATAAAAACGGCATCAGAATTCAATTTAATAATCATTAAACCGAAGAAACATATACTTGGAAAGTTATTGAGGCCTGGCTGCATTAAATGCTGATTTTATTGATAATGGGCGGGCAACGCAAAGAACGCATCCAATAAAAATAATAAAATATAATTTAGGAATTCAGCTAATATCAGCCATGTATTCATTAAACGTTTCCGCTATTTAAAAATAACTTCTTCCACATAAATCAGCGCAAATTAATTTTAATCTCTAACAAATAAATTGATGTTGCGCGCATGTGTCGGTAATTTCCTGAAATTTATTTTACTGCCTTGTCAACCAAGATTACATCTCAATTATGGTTGATTTGAGAAAATACGACACACCAGCCGCCGCATATTATTTTCCTTTGTCTTCATTAACGCTAAACGATCTTCTTGCTCAACGCTAAACCCACAGAATTACCTGTAGGCAATAATCATTATAAACGAAGTAAACTAAAAATTACTCTCTAATAAACATTCAAATTTATTTCGTTTTAAAAGGCACGACAGTTATTACGGCAAACATCTTAAAACAAAAATTACGTAGTAGTTTTTCAGTATTTCATAATAATTCGTAATAATATTATGCCTATGGATATTTTCAGTCGAAGAGTTCCATATAAATATAAAAAATTAATGCCGGTACGAGCAACCTGCTTTTAGTGTCGAACAAGTGCGTCGCTACCTGAACGATTTTCAGCGTGTTCACCAAATAATTGAACGTTTTGTTTGTTTTTACTTTTAATCCTGGAGTATTTGACAAATAATACTTGTTTCGTGGGTCATTAAATCTAACTCTATTACCTGGCAAATTAATATATTCACACAGTTTCCAAATATTTCGTTAACTTAGGGTAAAATATTCAGATGTCTAATTTTTCATAAGGGTCGAAGCAGGTAGAAAAGGCAATTAATTTATGACCCTCCATAAATTACTTCTTTTATAAAACTGACACTGCTTTACAATTTTTAAAGGACATAGTCATATACTCTGCTAATCTAACAGAGGACCAACTTTCACGAAGAAGACAGGTGTTAGCCATATCAAATTTCACATAGCCGCAACTCTGTAGTAATATATCGCACTGTTTCTGTCCTTTGCATTTTTAAGAGGCACTTATCCAGTAAAATGTGAATTACGATTTTACCAAACGGTACAAAACTTAATAAACGTTTGCATACTTTGCAGTGTTTATTTCTTAACCTAGCGTTTATGATAATGTACCCTCCCCATACTACGCTATGAACGGAATTTGTAAAAAGAAGCGAGTGATAGTAAAGTACATATTTTTTATTAATAACCAACCATTATCCCGAGCGATTACAATCCAATGGCTCTTATTTATTTGCTTTGAAAAATATTTTTCTAAAATCGGGTATTATATACTCTTAGCTCGGTCTGTATTAAATCTTCATCTTGCAGCCTACCTAAAGCCGGATCTACACATTATTATTACGGGTTATAGATGAGCGCTGAGGCGGTTTAAAATTGCTGATAGGGATTCGTTCGCAGAGTTCACGCACCTATTTGGTTCATGCTTACACTAATAATTAAAATGAAGTTAACTAGGGCTGCTGATGAGGTATCCTCTAGGGGAAAACACTCACGCCAATAGCAGTCAACAACGAGAGGGGAAAAGGACCCGCACCGCACTTGGAAGAAATTCTAAGCGAATTGAACCTGCCCACAAATGTTATTTACTAACGCTAAATACTCAATGCGCAAACTATTAAGTAATGTTTAAGTCTAAAATCCATAAAGCAGGTTTATAAGAAATCTTGGTTTCCCAAAATTAAGACGTTAAAAAAAGAATATATCAAAAATGTTTGTCTTTATGGGCAACGAAACTTCACTGTTTAATCGGTTCTAGAAATCTAGGAGAAAGTTATAGAACATTAATAGTTTTATCTGCGGCTTGATACAACTTTTAATGCTTCTCTTTTTCTTGTAATTAGACACTATTCAAATTGATTATCTGATTCTTCTGATGCAATGTCTTTTTTCACCGACGGATAGTTTGATTTCACTAACATGTTACTCATTTGGCAGTAAAAGAAACATTAGTGATTTTTGTTAATGATATGATGGCTGTGATAGCCAAGTGGAAACTATTTCTCGATCCATGCGACGTCTTCAGTGTTGGATGCAATCAAGAATCACTCAAATATTGCCGCCTTTTTGTGTTATTTTATATCACTGTTTGAGCTGCATCGCCTACCCTAATACCGAGCTCGAAAATAAGACTAAGCTCCTCGCTGAGGAACCTTGGTCGCTGGTCGCTAACCCCTTGTGCTTTCCTCAAATTTGGATGGAGGGCCATCGATCAACTTGGTTTCGCCTAGAACTCATCTTTCGAGCTAGAATCCTGCCCCTGCTTGCAAGTTGGTATCTGTATTTACTGCATTACCATTTATCCATTCATTGCGTAATCCTGCTTGCTCATCATCCTGGCCAGCCTAACTTGCGACAGGCCAACATCCCAACTGACCTCCGAGAATTTTATGCAATTTTTTTCGAATGCAGCAGCATTAAATTACTGCGTGTTTGATATCTATGAAACAAAATCCAGTGTGCACTTTCAGGAGGTCAATTTTTTCAAGCACATTAAGGCAAATATAGGTTCACTCCGAACGTCCATCTTCCAAAGCCTGAAGCCATTTCTTCCGTAATTAATTGGCTAATGACCTACATCACTACGGTTGCGCCCAAATAATAATAATAATAATAGCAGTAATGGTAGGGTTAAAATACTTGATAATTTAGCAGTGCAACATTTTTGAGTGTTAATTACTATGTTTACCATTTCTGGAATATCTTAAATCATAATTTCTTCTTCTTCTTACCTTAAGTTAGGCCAGCAGACTATTTTAACCACAATATAGTGGTTCTATAAGCTCCCTTTGAAAGTAAGCCTATAACGTACCGAAATGATTCCGGTAATTTTTAAATTTTGTTTTCTTATTTTAGCCAAAATTTACTATATTTATTATTAAGCTGGTTTGCTCCAGGTAAAGTTCAATTGCCATAGGTTCAGACCCAAATGTATATATTTACCAGAAAAAAACACAGTGGTATAAATAAACGGTGTAATGTGTTTTAACTATGCACACAAAATCAAATCGTAATTTTAATAATATAGCATGTACAAAAATAAAATAACTTCTCTTCGGTGTTCTGGTTTTTCTACGGAGACTTTCTGCACTGCCCGTTGGTTCAGCTCAGGGTTGGGCTATACTCGTAGGCGTCGTTGTGCTGGGTAGTTCAAACGAACGAAGTTGATGCGAACTGGTTATTTATTTTGTCAATCAATCCGTTTCAGGTGAATTTACATGTTTTAAATTAATAAATTAATAATACGAAAATCGTTGTCGTGAACCATTTTAAATATTAATAAAACTACATGTTTTACCTAGCGATGGCGATGTTTCCCAGGTGTGTACCAAACCCGGCTGGACGTGGTACGTCCTTTCTGCATAAAGTAGGGTCTTGGCGACGTGTTTTGAATGAATAGTGTTGTTTTTCATCAAGCCCGCGTTTGGCAGTTGAAAACGCCGGGCACCGCTGAAGATTTTGCGCCTAAATCTGGTGTCACGGCCGGCGGCTCAATTTACCTGCGTCGACCTGGAGATTTCTTTGGGTGTGTAGGTAAGTCAATTTTGTTATTAAATTTTGGCGCAAAAATCGTGATAGAAAGGGGCTGGGGGCAGAATGTTAAAACGAAGCTCTTGGCAAAGATCGGAGCCGACCGGGGCCAGAGGGGATTTTCGGCGTGTGCGGGAGATTATAGTAAAGGTTGGAGCCGACCGGTGCAAAGGGAAATTTTCGGCGGGTACTAGAAATTATAGCAAAAGTCGGAGCCGACCGGTGCTAAGGGAGATTTTCGGCGGGTATTGGAAATTATAGCAAAGGTCGGAGCCGACTGGTGCAAAGGAAGGAATATTAGGGAGTGGAAAGCCTGGGGACTCAAGTAAATTAAAAAGACTGCGGTAATTGCTTTTATACTCTCTAAATGCTTCCTTATCTGAGCTTCTCTCTAGGCGGGGGAGACGCCGCGGATATTTTTAAGCGACTCCGCGCATCGTTGTTGGATTTTGACGTTATCACTTTTCAAGCGTAAAATTGATGCAAGCTTAAGATAGAGACAAAAATTCGCGCTAGACAAATGAGCACAAATTTTAAATGTGAAAAATAAGCATTTGTGCTGGAACTAACGTCACAAGCCGAGTAGA
The DNA here is from genome assembly GCA_940337035.1 of Agriotes lineatus. NCBI lineage: Eukaryota > Metazoa > Arthropoda > Insecta > Coleoptera > Elateridae > Agriotes > Agriotes lineatus. Next base: position 16,260 of record CALNHX010008238.1, read on the forward strand.
TGCCTATCCTTGCCAGTTCAAATCGAGAAAGATTTTCCTTGTTAGGGGTTAACGACTACCACAGGTGTTGGCATGGTAGCCGGGGAGCGTACGATTTTTAATATTCTTCTACAGTCGCCGACGACCCGAAATGTAATACAACCTTGCTAAATATGTTAGGCGTTCAATCACGAGTTCTTCTTTTTGGGAAACCTAGAGTGCAAGTGCAACCAATGTAGCGTATCGAAAAATGTGTGCTGGTCAGTGATAGAATTCCAATCGAAGGTAGAACGTTCGGCGCTTTGCAGGACGCGACATATGCTTGTCAAAGTAGGCTACTTTGCGTCGTTAGCTGGCGCATGTGATTATGCAAACCAATAATTAGTTATGTGATACATTGCAAAAATGCGATGCGAATCTTCGAGCGCTACTATGCGTTTCTTTAATTAGTGAGCTAGATGGTAGTTACTGTAGAATGCACGTATTAGTTGGTCGCATCATGTTGGCAGTTTTTATTGCCGTTACAATAAATGATAGGCGTCAGAGATTCTTGCTTGTGCTGGATGATTATGTGAGGAGGTGAATCCTGTAGAGGCATGTTTTCCTCAGTAATTAGCAGCCGAGCAAATTTACAGTAAGTACTGTACTGTCTTACACCAGTAGTTCAGGGGAACAGAACGCTTATAACAATAATTAATCTAACGGGGTACCATTGGCCAGTACTAACCAAAAGTACCGAAAGGTAACACAAACAGTGAATGTAGCGATGAGGTGCTAAGAGGTTGATGCTGACTGAAGCACGAGTAAATATTATAACGTCGCTGCCAGATGTACAAAAGGGCCCGGCGAAAGGACACAACCGGTGAGTACAATTATTATTGTCGATTAGATTTACATGTCACACATTGGTAATTTTGCGACTGGGGTTCACCTGCAATGAAGCATATAACCTCTCCTCCCGGGTAGAAACGCCAATTATACCACCCAATCGGAACGCCACCGATTACAATGCCGCGGGATAGCGCACAGCTTGCGCTGTACCTTTTTGAACCGGATATGGCTCAAAGGTCTATCTACCCCTCTTGGTGACTGTCTCAGTCACCCACCGGAACTTTGTCAATGCGGGTTTATCCGCCGAAGCCCCGGCCGAAACCGAAACCGCTGACCAGCGTACCACTGCCACTACGAATCCCTCTTCATCTCAGTCAGCCGGTCACCTAGTTACTGAAGCACCCGAAGCTTGTGCTAACTACCCATAGTAATCGTGTAAACGTTTGAATTTTTTTATTTCTGCTTCACCCCAGCGTTTCTGCCATCCATTACCCACGATGTGGGCCATTCTGGAATGGAGTAGCTCGCTAACAGTTTTCCGGGTAAACTCCAAACGGTCTGCTAGGTGTAGCTTGACTCGGATACTAGGCATCGGAAGTTTGCCCGACACCTCAAGGGGCGGCCTGGCGTGTCTTGGATACAACACCTCTATCGACTGACAGGACTCGTTTTGGATTCTAGTACAGACAACTGGTCCGACACCTGTAACGACAGCTCGAGTAACTTCCTCGCTTCGAATACTAGGCAGTATGTAGTATAGCAGTATTATAGCCCATCTAGGATGGCTGTGGAATAGTTCCTAATTTATGAATGCAACCACCTTTATACTTAATGTCAAAATCTGACTTTCCATTTTTTAATGACTTGTAGTTCCCAAATTAGGAGCTATTTTATAGACATATTAAATGAAAATTATTTTTATTCATACTATACATAGAAAACAAATTAGTTGAATATATCACGAAAAGCTGTGTTCGACAATTGATAGAGAAGAATACGACAAGAAATAGATACGTGTGTGATATTTATAGAATTATAATAGGCTTATGACTGTATTCCAAGAATAAAAATTTTAATAGCGAATAGAAGGTTGGAAAAAATAATACAAGAAATAAAAATTTGTAAAATCTGGGAAAAATCTAAACATTTTATTAATGCAAAAATAAATAATTCATACATAGGTCCCAAAAACTTATCTTTTGTGGCAGCTCGTTTTTATATAGTGATGGAAGGTTTATCATTTTCAACCTTGTACTTACATCGCCATTGCAAGGGCATCTCTTTAAGCAGATTTTAGTCATGAAGACTCGTTTGTTTGATAGACCAAACTTCAAACTCATGAAAAAAGTATTGCTTTCATTGATTAATACTTGCTGTACAAATAACTATTTTGCAATCCTGTACTAAAATGCAACTTTTTAATTGTCATTATTAATGACATATTTTCTTCAATTATATAAATAGTTATTTTTATACCAAGGCACTGAAATTTAACATATTATCACAAACGTGGATATAGTTGCAGAGGCGCATAGGGCCGAGACAAACAAACCACATGAGGGATAAAAAGGAATTTCAGTGCCGAGGTGCACATTATGTCTTTTTATCGAGAAATCACGAAATTGGCATGTTTTAACTGACTCTTATAGGTTATGTTGACGTTTTCTGCCACCCACCTGTCACCCCGATAACTGCAAAAAGTCGAAAAACAATGGATTACTTTACTGCCGATTTCTCGTATTTTAATGACGATTTCCGCGTTCTTCACTGCCAATTAAAAGTTTATTTTTTCGCGTTGCAATTGGCGACCTTAAATAAATTTAACTTTTTTTCATGCTTTGCTGTAAATTTGTAACGTATGTCCCATAAGTTTTGAGAAAAAATATTAACAGCTATATTTTATGTTGCTTTAATTTTATATGAAATTCAACTAAAAGTAGTTATTTATATAGCTATATTTAATAGAAATGTAATCTTAAAGTACGGATGATGGTCCATGTTCTTCAATGGCGCGCAACGTAACTCTAACTTGCGCCATTAGCCGTTGGATGGCACCAATGTCGATTTCTCGAATTTTTTGGTATATCCGGCGACGTAACTGTTCTACGTTTTGGGCCTCCCAGCCATTATCGTAAACTTTTCTACTCAGTAGAGTCCAAAAATTTTCTATAGGTCTTGCCTGAGGCACGTTTGGTGGGTTGTCTCTCTTCGGAACAAAATTGATGTTATTTGCGGTTAACCAGTCTACCGTTTGTCTTGCGTAGTGGCACGAAGCTAGGTCTGGCCAGAATATAATGTCGTCATTAGGGTGATTAGCAGTTATAAACTGACGAAGTTTTGTTAAACATAGCCTTATATAAATGTCCGCATTGATGGATTCACCACGAGCATGTCCGATGTACGGCTGAGAAACACCAGCCTCGGAAATGGCGCACCACACTAAAATTTTACTTTTCCTTTCAATCTAACTTCGTCTGGACAGTTCTGTATGTTATCTGTGTAGAAGCCGTCATTACCCTTCATCTCTGAATTGGACAATGTAAAGTACTTTTCATCATCCATGACGACGTTATCAACAAAATGAAACCGTCTTAATGCACGGCAACATCTCGGAATTTTTTGTAACTGGGTAGAGGTGTATTTTGGAGCCTTTGTTCTTTTTTTGTATTTGAGGTTATATCGGGAGATAGTTCTACTTACTGTCATTCGTGACACGTGAAATCTTCTAGATAACTTGCGCACTGACGTTCCCACCTTGTTTTTTGCCACTTCAACCAGTCTTCGTTCATTAACTCGACTTAATATTCTCCGTCTTCCACTTTTCGGCAGGTTTACACAAGGTATTCCCTCCTCGCAGTCCCTTATTGTTCGATAAATTGTGGCCAATGAAATATTTTGGTCCCTGAATAATCTTACAATTTCACGCTTAGGCACTCGTCCAACTAAATTAGAAATACACTTACGAATGTCAAGTTTGTACGCCATTGTAATGACAACTGTTGATAAAAATGACATGTTATTGCAAACTTTGATCAATTGTTAAGTTTTGTTTTTAAAGCCAACCAGATTGAAAGCATTTTTCCTATAATAAGCTATAACGGATTTTTTTCTCAAAACTTATGGGACATACGTTATGTCAATATGATCTAAAATATCCAAAATTATGTTTTGTGTTAATTTTCACAAAATCCTCTATAGTTCTTGTAATGAAATTTCAGTATCACGTGATATATTATGATGTTATGAGGTAGTGTTGTCAATTATTTTCAGTATTATGACAAACGTGGTGTTTTTCTTAATTCTAGGTTATGTTACCTTTATGCATGTTAGAAACTTAATATAATTTTATCACATTTCACATGCTAATACACTACACTTCTACATGCAATATCGTTTAGTAATGTGGCACTTTACACCATAGCAACCATTACAGCATAGCAACGACGATTCATTTTGCGTTTGGTAATACTGAAATGTACTGTTGGTGACACTGTAAGTCTATATCAAATTCAAGGTTAGCAGGTTGGGTTTTGCGTCAGTTTTGACACTGAAATTTAACATATTATCACAAACGTGGATATAGTTGCAGAGGCGCATAGGGCCGAGACAAACAAACCACATGAGGGATAAAAAGGAATTTCAGTGCCGAGGTGCAAAACCTAACCTTCTAACCTCGAATTTGACATAAACTTACAGTGCAACCAACATTACACTTCAGTACTGCCAAATACATAATATCGACTGGAACTGCTTATTTTGCTTTAGTGTATAAAAACGAGTTCTGCTCAGCTTGGCTATGTTTTGACATTTAATGTCACTTCGATATAAAAATCTAATTTTACCCGTTTTTTACATGAAATGCGATAAAATATAAGAAACGCGTTAGAAAAGCGGTTTTACTGAACTCGTATGGCTATTTAAGTATCGCTAACGCTCGTAGTTAAACCAGCCATACTTGTTGAGTAAAAATTCACTTTTCTAAGCTTGTTGCATAATATACTATTAATGCTGCTTATTTAAATAAGCCGACAACATACTTATACGTTAAGTACCAGTAGTATGTTTATTACAAAATTACACGTAAATTGATGTCTCTGACACGTCAATGTCAATATCAAATGTCATTGAAAGGGACAAAACGTTGGCAACCCAGGTCATAAAGGCAACGATACATTTAAAAAATTCCTATTTTTAACAATAAAATGACGTATTTTGAGAATTTGTATCTCATTATAGGGGTACGATTATGACGCCATAATTAGGAAAGGCGGCTTTAAGTTTAGTAAAACGTAGATCCCTGTGATACACGATCTAAAGCATTATAACCACATTGCGTTAGATATCCACTCCTCACGGATTTAAACTGCGCTGCACTTAAACCAATCAGCGTTACGTCGCTCCGAACGGCTAGCACAGAGGACTATAAAAAGCCTCACATCGACCTTCAGTTCTTAGAGCGACTTTCACTCTGATGATGTAAGCTGCAATGCCTTGCGAAACATTAGTCAATATGGTCGCACAAACAGCAACAAGGCCAAATCTGCCTACGTATCTTTGTTCTCAAGGTACAAGGTACTCAAACAATACGAGCCACTAAAAAAGCATGGTCATCGCATGGATCCATGCTCGAGTTCACAAGGTGCAAGGCAGAGAATGGCCAGAGAATACTAAGCGTTTATACAAAGACTACGCAGTCTAAGCCTAAATTATATTTTAACAAAAAGAAATGTCAACACTATATTCGTTTAATTTATAGAATGACATTTATTATGTATTTCCTAGTTATTCAATAAACTTTTTTGTAAATATTTTTAATATTTATAACGATAAAATAACTCTTTCATGTTTGTTTGCAAGCTGGTAATTAAATTGTGAATACCTTTTGTTCACACTAAGATAACAAATTGTAATTGTGTAAAAAGAACGGTGGCATATATTCGTTCATATTTAACCAATTGGGAGATCATATTTTAGAAATTTTAATGCATATTTTGTCTATTTCGAGTGCATATAAATCCGAGCTCTAGCAATAGGCTTTAAAGATATTGATAGCTGTTTATTAGAAGGCAGATTATATTTAGGAAATCTTGTACTTGTCGGTCCCAAAGGTTAAATGCCATTGAAAATATCTAATCGCTCCAATAAGATAAAAACATCTATTGTGTTAAGTTACATACACATTTTATAAACTTATTATATATTATAAAGATATTATAGAGTCTGTCTACAAATATAGAAAGGAGTCGCTACCTCGATATCAATGACTTTGATCTAATCATTAAAGTTGTAGACGTTTGTTGTTAAAATTATTATCAACTTTTCTTAAATTAATACTGGTACCTAACCATAAAGTGTTACGATTTTTTTAAAATACTTGACAGATTAAGAATAGAAAGAAGATCAAACAAATACTCTTAAATATTAAAAAAAAAGTAGCTACTGATCATTATAAAATGTTAAGCCAGCCGTGATTGCTAAAATTAAAACAGTGATGTAGTTTGCTAAATGTTAAATTTGAACATTAAGTCATTTTTGTGATATTTAAGAGACATATGGCACGACCTATGTGATTAATATTTTGTTCACTGTTCATCATCAAAATTAGTTGGAAGATCAGCATCTTTACTTTAATTTATAAGGAACACTCTAATACTACTCATTATTGCTATATCAACTCAGTGGCGTAACTAATATTTTCCTCTGGGGAGTAACCTAGGAGAGAAATTGTAGGGGAGACCGGGGTTGGTTAGCATTCAGTTTTTAATTTTGCCGCTATTATAGATGCAGATTTTCTTCTTGTACTACGTATTCAGTAGAGGGAGACGAGCACGCTCCTATAGCTTCAATACTGGTCAAAGTGTTTAGAGTGAGTGACGTGCAGTTTTGATTTTAGCCGTGGTGCGTAATTCTTCTGTTTTATGTTTTTAAATTCACGTCATTTTTTTTTAATATTTTGTTATTATTTTAATACATTTGGAACAAATGTACATGAGTTAGTGTTATATTATTAGCCGACTTACGATTACTCAATCTGCTGCTACAAGGCAGTGGTCTGAAATAGTCGATGCTGGTTGCCATTTTGTTTATTGGCACTTGTTTTGAGCGAAGATATAATATTGATTGGGTAGGTGACTAATCTTTTTTTGTGAAATTGTTGCGGATTATTTATTAAGTCTACTTATTATATTACTTTTGTTTAAATCTAATATTTAATAATAATTTACTCGTTTAATATTGTAGGTCTCACCACGCATACATATAACAGGAAAACTGATAAGGGGAACACATTTGCAGATGTTATACAGCTAGCTGTTCGTTCCATATAGTTGATAAATTGAGTTTGAGAACCATATCACCGGATTTTAACATTCAATTGTAGACTTTGGACGGATACTGCAAAAAAAATGAAGACTGAAGTTATGCAGAGAGAGCCTTGAATAAGAAGTGCGATAATTAGCTTGCAAATATGGAAAGCCTATAAATGTTAAATTTCCGGATTCTTGCATTGAAAATGAAATTTCGAGATCAAACCTCAAAAGAGAAGGTTGCTAAAAGTGTAAAGAGAGTAACACTCCTCAGCAGAAAACAACCATCAGACGACTGAGATGAGGAGGAATGCTTTTGCCTTGGTTTTATAGTCTTTCTGATTCAGTTTTCTGATAAAAATGGGTCGATGGAAATATTGCGTTGTACACTTGTTAAACTGCGATTCCGATGACAAATAAATACCTTAATTTTGAAATATATCTAATATTTTTATTTTCGTACTCAATAAAGATAAGTAACACTAGTTTCTAAGGTGTTTAAAATTTGTTAGTGGTTTCAATTTGTTTTTTACTACCTTCCCAAGAAAAATATATCGTATGTCAGCCATCCCAGGGAAATTCCAACCTTCCCCGGACTCGGGGTAGTGACAGTACAGCTTTATATGTTTAACGTCGTACTACCTCCTTCCATTGACTAACTGCAATTTCTTGGATACTGGAGGATATTGACATAGGATAATATTTTCGTATAACACTCACGAGTTTATAACTTTTACAGAAAAAAAATAAAAAAATTAAATGTGAAAAATGTTGTCAACCAATCCCGGTCTCCCCTATGTCACGTCGGCTTTACACTATTTTCGAACCTATAAGTAATTTAATTTAAACGGGCCCCTTATAATAACAAATAAAATAATTGATATTTAATTATTCATTAATAAAATGTTATTTTAGATTTTTTATAATAGATGAATCATATTTAGCTAGTTATTTCGGAAGCCTATGGGGAGAGGGGGGGATCCAAGGGGCCATCGAACCACCATATCATCCCACATAAGTACACCACTGTACCGAGTGAATTGAACCGCTTGATAAATTATTGAACTAATTGTTCAATATTCATCATAATAAAATTTATTAATTCTTGGAATTAACCACCATAAATTATACAAACGGAAAATTTAAGTTTCAAGTTAAGCAATCTCTGATTTGTTTTAGTTAATGTTTCTAATATTTTCGTCATCAGCATCTGACATCGAGTACCTTATTTATAATACGATGTTATTAATACTGATAACGCTACGCATTTGATAATGTTTATCGCACTAAAGCAGTTTATACATTTACTAGCATTTATTCATACACTAAAAATATGTTAATCCGTCCACTCTCTAGCGATCTTCAGGAAAAGGCCAAGAAGGAACTTAATGAAGTACCCAGTGAAATAAAAGATCATTTAAATAACCTTCGACAATGGCTTCTAGAGCGCCCCCATCTTCAAGCCAGAACAGGTAAATTAATTGATTTTAAAAGTGTATTCATTGTTTATTCTTATATCTAAAAATAGCCTGGCCATGCATTAATTCTAAAAATTACTTTATTAACCGATATCGAAAATTTTGTTTAGACTGCTAACTAAAATTAATAACAAATATGACGTTTAATGCATGATGAATCGTATTAAGCAACTGATAAGGTTGTATAATTCTTGCTGGTCATTAAAGTTGTCTCATTTGAACGATATGTAAACAACATATATTTTTATTTGTAAAATACAATCATTTACAGACGACCAGTGGCTGTTGAGTTTTTTACGAGGCTGCAAATTTAACATCGAGAAAACGAAAGACAAGTTGGAGTTCTTCTACCTAACAAGGTCTAAAACTCCAGAATTTTTCAGCAATAGAGATCCACTTCTGCCTGAAGTGCAAGAAGTTTTAAAGCGGGGGTAGGTTTCAACAGAACCATCAATTTAGTTGTAGAAAGATTTTTTTCTTAGGATCCTGGTGCCAGTATTGAATTCCGTAGACCCCGCTGGGCCCCCACTGTTGATGGTAAGATGGGAAAGGGTAGACCTACAGAAAGTTCCATTTGTAAATTTGGTTAAAGTTTCTCTCATGTCCTTGGATATATTAATAAATGAGAGCGATAGGTTCATCATCGCCGGACAGCAAATAGTCCAAGACTATAAGGGATTTTCGTTTCGATATATGATGCAGATGACGCCAGGTCTTTGCAAAAAATCTATATCATGCCTGCAAAGCGCATACCCTACACGAATAAAAGGGGTGCATTTTATAAATGCTCCTGCATACTTCAGAATTCTTTTTAACATAGTGTATCCGTTCCTGACTAAAAAGCTTAAAAGCAGAGTTAGTATTTTTAAAACTACGGCATCTTAAGGCAATAGTAGTACCTGCACACGTTAAATTTTTAGCTGCACGTGTATGGAGCAGACCCATTTAATAACGATGGAATATACAAACATATCGATTATTCCGACTTTCCCTCAGAGTATGGTGGAAAAGGTGGCCCTGCGGATGAATTAGCAAGTAATATGGTAAGTCAAGGTTAAGCTGTTAATATTTTATCATATATTTTTAAGGACTATGGAAAGAGAAGGTTGAAAGTTACCGAAACTGGTTCCTTCAAGATAGTGGACAACAATAATGAAACTTGTAAAACACTTGCTGAAAGGGATATTAAAAATCGAACTGGTTATTATTGTACAGCAATCCAAAAGTATTAGGTAGAATATGTAATTCTTATCAATTATTGCTTTACAAAACTGAATACATTTTAAAGTAAAAAGTTTTAAACTACAATGCAATTTCAATAACATTTGCGACTATAAAGACATTAATGTTTTTACCATATGCAAATAAAATTATGGGTATAGCAACTCTAACAACTACCAGCAATCATTAGACCATGCCAATTGTTCATCAAACTCACATTGTGTACAATGTCAATATCTAAGCTAAGATTATGGTGCACCAGAGAGAGCTATACGAAGCGATTACGATGGTTTGATCTTCACTCTTGAAGAAGCCCCTCATGAAAGTCTACGAAACGTTGAGTTCATCTACGTCAACAGTGACGAATTCGGCCAGCTTAAAGAAACAATTAAAATTCTACGGAGAGATTCTTGGAGATGCGTGATTCTGGCACTTCGGAGTGCGACAAAAATTTTCACAACGAAAGCGAAACCCCAAGGGTTTAAGCACTGCAGGAATTTTGATTATCCGGAACAACTACTGGTTTCTAGACGCTCTAATAAACAGAAGTACAAAAAGCTTACGATAATCGCGTCAATGTAGCATGGTAGCGAGCCTTTAATGCTCAAAACAGCCCATACCCAATAGCATTTCACGGTGTAGCTTAGTTACTCCCGACCAAAATTAATAAGAACCCCACCAACTTGATTGTTCAACAACTCGCGAATCTAAGTTGGAAGATTTTCCGGTGATCTGGTTATCGGTATACTTACATTGGATCTCAAAAATACATTTAGCAAATGCAGAATCTTTGATAAACTGTAACATGTTGTGGAAAGAAAAAAGGCTAGAAAACTGCTCCCGCTCTGCATATGTTCACCCATCCAAGTACTGGCCAAGCAAACTAGAGCTCAAATCAATACATCAATAAATGTCAAATCCGGGATAAACAAACAAATTCGAATATCGTAATCTCATAAATGTATTCAAACTGTTTATTTATATTAAAACAAGGTTGTGGATTAACTGTTGAATCTAGCGTCTTACGAAAATCAAGTCCAAAAGGAGGCAACTACAAATTCATACTCGTAATCTAGACACAAATCCCGTATATCCATAAAACTCAAATACACAAATCCATAAACACAAACAACCATAACTACAAAGAAAAGCTCTGATTCAAAGAAAACATTCGGAGAAAACTTACTTCCGTATCAATCGGCTTAGCGATCTATTAATAGTCGCAAGTGGAGACATACGGAGATAGTAACTTATCAAAAACCACGTAAAATGTGATAAAAAGTAGGTAAAAACAAATTGACAGCAAGTGCTTTACAACGGACCTCACCAGACTATTTTCATTAAATCCACCAAATAGGGTTTATCGAGATTCCATTTGACTAATCAATGGTAAGAATTGGGAAAATATAGTGGAGGCACAGCCACCACTTAGTTACAAATCCCTCATGAAGGGCGAGAAACGAGATTCTCGAAAATTCCAACAATTGAAAAGCAAAATAAAACCGATAGGCAATTTCACTACCACAGTGAAACTAAATAATTCTAGGAACCTGACTGTAGAAGGAAGTTACTAAGCGAGCGCGCTACGACTCAATATGGACAGACAAATTATTTAGCGAAATAGAGTCGACGAAACGTAAACTCTAACAGAAAACGCCTGAAAAGCTAAGGCACTACTATGTATCTCACGAAGATACGATCATATAAGCTAAATAATGTAATAACGGTAATGAGCATTGCAAGTAATCTTACATCCCCGTGACAACGGACACCGCTTAACCCGATAAATGACAGGCTTGACAAATTCAATACATACACTAAAAGTCACTAACGGAATATTCTTCAAAATAAACACTTTAATTTATTATTAGACCAGTAAATATTAAACAGCCAAAGCTAATTAATCAAAATTACGCTTCCATAAGAGCATAATAAAGCCAGGAAACATCACATTACTCGCAAAGAAAAAATACCAAAATCCAAACCAAACGCATAACTGTAATTATGCTCAACATTACCCATGGCAGATAAAACTACGTATATCCTATAAATTTATTTAGCCATTAAGAAAATTTTAAGAAAAACTACAAGTGAAGTAAATCACTAGTGCTAACATTATCAAATAAAGCAAAAATGTATGCTTGTAAGGGTTCTGTACATTTCTTCTGTCCGTCTGTCTCACTGTCTGTCCACCTGTTGAAGGTATAGGTCAAAAACTATTTGTTGGAGGAAAACGATACTTTGCTTGGAGATTATTTCGTATGTCTACCTAGTTCTAAACCGAATATACTTCCGGTCAAATACATACAGGGTGAGTACTTTAAAAAATAAAATTCTGTCTATTTTTGCTTTAACTCGAGAACTATTACTCGAATAAAAGTTATATTTTACATAAAGCTCAGGCTTTTGCCCTTGATGAAAATAGGTGTATTTTGAACCCAGCAGATACAAAGTGAACACTTTAAAAAATTACATTCTTTTTTCCTTTAATATTTTTAAAATTCTTAGTGTCAAAACTTCTAGATGAGAAAAAAAATCCTTTGAAGATGTTTTTGTTTAGTGTGCCAATTTAATGTTTCAGCATGAACAACTCTTTTATTAAGTATTGTAACGATATTCGAGCCGGATCGCGTGCAAACAGCTTAGTCAGCCTTCCAGATCATTCCAGAACGACCTCGGTGATTAATGCGCGCGATCAGCATTTCAGAAGGCCGTCCGCGCGACCGCGCGGTTATACGACACGTCAGCATTGCTATAATAGTCGAGTCATATCGCGAAACCTCCAGAAGGAACCACCCGGCGATATATAAGCGGCGCATAATTTTTAATAGCCCAGAAGATAAATCGTAACAGTATGTTAATTCAACAAACCTGATGCTTCTGGTTACTTTTTCATAAGTAGTTTCTCTTGCTAGTCAGTGTAGGCAGTCTATATATTATTACCTAAATCTAAACATTCGATACCATCAAAGTGGTTTTCAATGCTTATGAAGGCTAAGTATAGAGACAAATTATAGGCGGTACATTTTTTAATTAGATAATATTGTCGTAGTGCGTAGGTGATTGCACAATCATTAGATCTATAATCTGCTTGTTTAACAGTTTGGTGTCTATCCACTTTCTTTATTAATCTTTTGTTCAGTATCGTTGTAGTAACGTGAAACTGAACTACAAAGTACAGTTGTACCAAGAGAAAAAAATCTGGCGTGATACACTCACATAACTTCCTTTTACAGTGATCCTATAATTAGCAAAAAATTAGATTTTTAATTTTTAAGCATTTGTCAAATTTTTTCAAAAATTACAAATTTTACAAAAACGGTACAAAATAGAGCATTAGTTGAAGAGACAAGTTTTCTGTAAAATTTTAAGCTGAATTCCAAAATGAAATAATATACCAGATTCAACTCGAAAATCACCTGTCTCACATCAACACACATTGAAAATGTAATAAAAATGTAAAGTTGGAAAAAAATCGTTAGGGCCGTTTTTGAAAAAATCGAAAAAAACTGAAAAATCACAAAAGTAAACACCTACTTGTGGTTATGCGATTTTCTTCAAAAGCTTGCTGTCGCATCTACATAGTACACAAAACTTCTATATAAAGTTTCAATGCCATACCTCTTTTCGTTTTTGAGATATTCTGTGCAGTCAGACACACAGAGACAGACACACAGACAGACTAATGAACAAAAACATGTTTTTTGGGTTCAGGGAACTCTAAAACGTGAAGATCTGTTGAAAACTCAATTTCGAATTTTTGGGGTGAATCCAATACAGTCAGACCTCGCCGTTCGCGGGGGTTACGTTCCAGAAGAATACCGCGAAGCGCAAAACCGCGATGCGCAAGTAAACACATAAATGATAAAAACAGGGTTAGGTTCCATAAACTAGATTTATTTATACTATGCAACCTCAGAAAACCAATTTCTGCGTTTTTTTGTCTGGCAAATCTGAAGCAGAAACTTTACGCTTTGACGATATGGTTTTCCGTGTTTTAAAAATTAAACTCAATTGAATTTTCGGCAGAAACGCTCGAGAAGACAGAAACGTTTGTACTAAAATTTCATACGTAGCATAAGTCTGCCACTTGAATCTAGAGCTCGAATGTCCATTTGTTTATTCAAGTTATAATTTTACAATTTATTTCAGGTCCGATTTGGTAATAAGAGATTCAAATAAATAGGCTCGATAAGTGTGTTTACAAGTTCGTGATAAATAATGTTATTTAGGTGTTCATGACATAAACCGCATACGTCTGCTTTATTTACTTACGGCCGGTCTTATAAAGGTCACTAACCTGACATTAGCTTTAAATCGCTGTTAAAATAAACAAAAGCTCATCAAAACGTTGGCGCTTATGACATAGGTATTATTCATTAGTAAACAAATTTTTATGCGCTTTTGTTTATTTTAACAGATTAAAGAACGTCAGATTAGTGGCCTTCATAAGACCGGCCGTTAGTGTGTGAAAGTTGAAACAGTTAACGTTGGAAATTCCATCCGCGAACGGCAAAGCAAATACCCTCAAACGGCAAAGAAAAGGGAGCACAAAGGTGCTCCGCGTAAAATCAAATCAGCGAACCGCAAAGCCGCGAACGGCGAGATCTGATTGTACTTCTTTTATCGTAAAAGGAAGTAAAAATTAACCCATAGATACAGTGTTGTAGAGAAGTGTTAGCAAAATCCATATTAATCAACTTCAGAAAGCTCTGAGAAGAGAAAACGAAGATAATTTAGAAATCTTACTAGCCGGATAAATTAAGTAGAAGGTTAAGAACACAACAATTAAAACATCTTAGAATCTTAAAGAATACAACTAGTAAAGAAATGAGGAATGATGGAAAACAAAAAAACTGTTTAGAAAATTAGCAACTAGAACTAGTAGGAGTAGGAAATGTGATTTAAAGGTTTTTATCAAAATACTCTAAGGTGAAATGGAAAAAGTGATATAAGAAAAATAAATTTGAAAGTTTTGAGAGAGAAATGCATAGACTACATACTATACTAAATCCGCAACAAAACAGTGCAGGTAGACAAATATAAAATAGTTTATAAGATCATGCCTGATGCAGGTAGACCGAGTAGATCTTGTAGAATTTTAATTTTAATTAACTCAAATTATGAGTTTCAACAAACCTATAGACCCCCTTGGGTCGGCTTGTAAATATGCCACTGGTAATTGAAAATTCTTGCACTTATTACTTGACGCAAGAATGACGAATATGTCTTTGTAAGCGCAAAAAGGCTCAATTCCTGCCGATTAGAAACTTATATTGCATTGAGAATTGGACCAAATTAAAATCTGAATTGAAAGAATTAATTGGTTTAGAAAACGGGACTTTTTAGTAGCTTAGTCGTAGTGTTGAGTTCTTTTAACAAACGCAACGTGCAGGTTCTTTGAAGATATGCCGAATCTCGCCCCCCAGTGACACAATCGTTAATGAATAATAGATACGACTGTTCATCTCCTAATGATTTGCACATTCGCGCTATTATTGCCACGAATATTCTAACCAAATTACTCGAAACTCCTTGCTTTGTCGGTTTATAATTGGTTACCGAATCTAAATTAAAGCATTGCGATTGCATTTAGGTGGCCATCTGGTTGGTACTATTTATTTTCTCTAGGTGATTGTACAGGGCGATCCAATATCCGACCGACAAACGGCGTCGGTATGTTCAGATGTTTAATTGATGACAACTAGTTATTTAAAAGCATATTAAGAAAGGTAAATACAATTGTTGAATCTAGTTTACATTCGAAATAGTATTTTGAGTTGCATAACTTTGTCCGGCTGCATTAAAAATAGTGTATAGTGTTTTAGTGTACTTAGTTAAGTTGTTTCAATACAACTAATTAAAATTTAAGTAACCATCCTCTATCTGCATAATCACATCCACTATCCGTATAAGCACAAGCAGCTGCATAAACCAACTAACTTTGAAATCATAAGTTTTCAAAACGTATAAGAAATTTTAAATAAATACCACCAATGAGCAAATAAGGCTATACACAGTGGGCTAAATAGCTTGTAACCCTAGAAACATATTAATCGGTGTTGTTGCCTTTCATAACTAAAGCAACTTGAAGTTAATTCTGGTAGCTGTAAGTTTAATGACTAGTAATTTGACTTCAATCATACAATTTAAATCACGTTAACAAACCGAAAATATCTGTACCCAGAACTTTCCTCGGCGACATTGTGACACTAAATAATTTTAAAAATCAAATTAAGTTAGGAGTAAAAATATCTTCACGTACAACATTTATTCTGTATTTATTGGGGCCCATTTTTGATAAGAATAAATTCTGCGCTATGTACAAATTATTACTTGTATTTATTGCTAAGTTAAATAAAAAATAAACAAAGTTTAATTTTTTTAAGGTGCTCGCCCTGTATATATTGGTCTGAAATTTTCCTGGTTTCATGCCAGCTATATGCAAAATATTGTCTTCCTCCGACAAATAGTTTTTGAGTTATACCGCCAACAGGCAGGCAGACAGACTGATGGAATTGAGAAATCCTGTTTTTCGTCATCTAGGGACTGTGAAACGTGAAGATCTGGGAAAATCTCGAAAGGTGATTGTTTCGACTGTTTTGAGATTACAATACGTCCTTCGTCTTTTAGACGAGGGAAGTAAAAAAATTACATTATTTTAATGTATGGTGAATGTAATTGCAACGTTTTCCACGGTATAGAGCACCTCCTGCAAATGAGTACGAAAGCGTCAATAGCAACCACTATCATGAATTTCATTTAGATAAATATCAAGTACCTGCGTTTCTATGATTTCTGTACGTTGGATTGCAGTCTCAAAAAGTGCGACGCTTCAAGCTACGTGGCCCACTCTATTTAACGGAGCGTGGCCGACTTGATAACGGGTACTGTACAA
Source organism: Agriotes lineatus (assembly GCA_940337035.1). Classification (NCBI taxonomy): domain Eukaryota; kingdom Metazoa; phylum Arthropoda; class Insecta; order Coleoptera; family Elateridae; genus Agriotes; species Agriotes lineatus. The sequence continues at coordinate 32,972 of CALNHX010008238.1, forward strand.
CCGTACAAGTAAAATTGGTGACATAAAAGTAGGCCCAACCATCATTTTTATGCTGTATCTTTTGTTGTGATGCCTTGTAAATAATTGTAAATTAATGAAATTACCAATATAGGAGCCCAGATTAGTAACCGGTGGACACGGATTCAAATCTGGTAGTTGCCAAGATTTTTCTCGGTGCGACGATGGATTTGAACTTGTTAGTTAAGTTAGCTGTAAATTAGATAAAAGTTGGTTGAATGCATGGTGTATTTGGATGTCAGAAATCTTAAAGTCGTTTGGGACCCATTACCTTGATTGCTCCCCCTTCCGTATGAAAGATTCTTGACACTGAAACATAAAAAGACTAAAGATGATTAACAAATCTTAAAGAAGATAAAATTAAAAATCAGCGAAGTGTTAAACTTTCTCAGTGAAATTTCAGAAATTGGTTAATTAGTTATATTATAAATTATTGGTTTATAGATATACATTGAATAATAAAATTGTTTACAGTGCTGTTGTTTACTTAAGTTCTATCAGCTAGGCGATTCAACAATAACTTATAGCAGATGTATTTTTTAAAAATTAAGCCTACTAGGATTTGTAATGCATAAAAAAGTTGAGGTTATGTCACTATAAGTTGAAATTAAGAAATTTCCTATAATTTAACAAATTTCGTAGAAAGTTATTCCATTTGTTAAATAGACAGCTTAAAAACGAGCATATTCAATGAAACTATAAGAATTTATGTAATTAGCCGTTATATTACAAAATAAATTTACATATTCAAATAACAAATTGGCAGGATGTAGATACCCAACCCATGAGATACAGTAACTACCAGAAAATTGAAGGTAATTAGGTATAAGATTTTGGTGTATTCACTTTTGTTTTTTTTTATCGGATTAATTTACTCCTATGTTTATCGTTTTTCGGGTTTGGTATCTCTTGTATAAAGAACAACCGAATTTTTATTTTTTAAACTTAGTTTTATGTTTTGTTTAGAGAGACATATTTAAATTATTATTTTAACGGGGCTGGTTTGTCATCCTTGAAATAAAGCATCTCAAGAGGCTTAAATTGTTTTTTTTATCTTCAAACGCGCATATCTGCAAAACAGTTAAAGTTTCAGGCTACTGTTTTCTGTTACTTACAGCAGCCGCTTGAAATTCAGCGTTGCTTTTTTTGCATAAAATCGTTAATATCCCCATAACAGTTGATGTTCGACCACCAACAATATTTCAAGACCAAACTCTTAAACTACTTAAATATAGATTATGCAATTTAAAAATGTTCGTAGCTACAACCTTTATATAAGCGATTTTTATGTAACTCTCATGGTTTTAAAAATATCTTCGACCCCCACCTCATTGCCGTACCCCGTTTCTAAACTACAAAAATTAAAGCAGGCCTTGACTTTTTCAAAACAATGTATCCAAAAAGTGGTGCAGCTACTCTTAACGTTATAATTTACCAACGACAAAATGACCGATTAATATAAATTAATTGTCAAAGTTAGATAACCAGGGTAAATTTAATTTACTTATTAAGAGGAAAAATCAGTAACTAATAATATGTGGGAATATAACGTATTTCAATTAAAACTAAAATTTAAGAACTTACAATTTCAGAACTGACAAAAGAGACAGCAGCTTCACAATTTATAATATATTACTTGATAACGAATATGATATATTATTAATATTATTATGGTTTATACTTGTTGTGAATATTATAATTTAGAATAAATGAATTTAATCTCATATGGGTCGTATCTCTACATCCTAGCAAATATTATCTTGATTTGTATACATTATCGGAAATATATTTGCTATCACCTTAATTATCGTTGTATTATTTTAATAAATTAACTGTAAACGCTTTGTATAATGCTGATTTAACTACTGGGTAAACGATAAACTTTCCTGACATTTCTGTTATTTTTCAATGGAAATTAGAACTCAAGCCCCAGTAACTTTCACTATACCTGGGCCCCTCTTTCTCCGTTGACCTGGAAATACAAGCCGCTGAACGCCCTGCGCAACGACTCCTCTAGCTCGACCGCTGCGAAAAAAGTATCCAAAGCAGCGGTTGCCTCAACCTAGTGCTTTAACTGCTTCCCACAAAGGTCGCTGCCTACATCTAGCTTACGAGGCTCTTTAAGGATATAAAATTAATTTTGAAACACACTGAACTGAGAAAAGAGCATTAATTCACGTATTAACAATAATTATTTATTGGCGAAGCAAAATTAATACCACTTCACAGCTTGGCTTCCTTTGCCCATTTTTTTGTCTTCGCTCTTATATTGTTTTACATTATTTCCAAGCCTACTCTGTTGACATTTTGTTCAAATGAAGGGTAACACTATTTTTAATACCGTTTCACATATTATTATCGATGCCAATGTTATTTTATACAATTTGCAAAAATTAAAAGAGCATATTACTGAAACGTTTAATAACAATATCTGATATACTTGAAATGTTATAAATTGCTATTATAATCATAAAGGTTAAAATGTGTTCATAGCAATATATTACAAAAGACTAGAAAATTAGGAGATTCACATTTTACTTGCAGGTTGGCCTGCAGAGTCTGATTGTGGAACAAAGCAAGTTCTATTGTACTGTTAATGCCTTTCACATTTTAATTACTGCTACGTTTAAAATCTAAAATAAAGGGGTTATTAAGAAGTAGAATAAAATTAAATCAATTTTATTTGCGGTTAGACTTGCCTTTTTAAATTCTTGGAAACATTTTATGGCACCGTTTTTGTTTTCTCCTAGAGTCTAGAATGAAGCATTCCTTTGACATTTTGATACACTACTACCAGTATATTTATTGGAAATTATAGTAGAAACAATTTTTTTAAACGCACTTTCTTGAACGGTATTTACTAAGTTAGAAGTTTTATATTTGTCATTTTTGACATTAGTAACTTTAACCTAGATCACATGCTACACCGTTAAATTAATGTAGATCTATTAATATAGCAAACTTAGAAATATAGGTCAACCTACAGTACATTTTTTTTCTATAATAATTTTCAAGGTCAACTTTCTAGGGGATAAGTTGCATTCCTGCAGGGCCCCTAGTTTTAATAATGTTGGTACATAGGTTTTTAGTTCTTTTTTTCCACTAAAAAAATTATTGTCATTTTGACAGATATGTCATAGTAGTGGGTAAAACGAACAGCATAGTAGAATATTGCAAATTGATTAATTATTAAACTTACAATATTTGAAAATATAACATAATGATTACATGTTAAAAAAAGAAATTTGTCAAGTGTTCAAATTAAGAAACTTTGACATTCAAAATTGACACAACCATAATTTTGAAAAAGTTCTGCCAACACGAGGTATACAAATTTCCTAGCGTTTTAATCACATATCTACATTGTAACACTTTGACAGTTATTATAGAAAAAAAAACGTACTTTATGTATTTCTATTATGCAGTGGGCACGAAAATGACGAGAAATTTAAATCTTGTAGTGTACTAGTACGCGACAATAATTTTTAAACAAAGTTTCTCGTTCTTTTTTAGTCAGCGGGAAAACCAAATAAACGAAAACCAAGCTTTGAATGGTTAGTGTAGTTCAAAGATGCAGCTCTTGACATTTAAAAACCGTATAACCTCAATCCTTTAGCTGACAAGGAGTGACGTTTCTCAGTCTAATCACGACTGCTTTGCCAGAAATTCATTGTCAGTGGGTACGGAAATGGCGGTTATTGAAATGACCTATTGAGGTGTTCCGAATTGTAATCTCAATTTAATTATTTATTTAAAATTAAAATAGTATTACGCCCTCTTTTGTATTTTATCTATCTGCAATTTCAATCTCACAGAAGCTCTGACACTTTCTCAACACAATGGTATAATTTTTATTTATATATAGATATTAACCAAGTCCAAATGACTTAAATTTTAAATTAAATATTCTTACAAATAATTAAATCTAAACAATTCTTACAGCTAAACTCTTGTCTACATTTTTTTATAGTCAAAATATTTCTTGGAGCCTCTGCACGTTTTAGTAATTGCGTTGCTTGTTCACTCACGTAATTACACTGATTAGAGTTCACTTCCTTCATAATTGTTTTTTGGTGTCCAACTGTCTCCTTTTCACTCGTTTCTTCTCCTATTTTGGTGACTGCTTTTCTGCCTTGCTTTATCAAGTCATGTTTGCTTCTCACAATTGCAATTTTTATGCCTTTATGCCTGCTTTAATTGCTCGTTGCAACATTATTATTTCTCTGCCTCATACCTTTTAAGAATTGCTCACAAATTGTATCTAATTAGTTAAATTGGACTCTACGCTTCAATGACCTGCACATAGCAAACCTTTTTTGTGATTATTTATTTCATTTGATTTTGCTATTCATAATTAATTAATTTGAAATTTGACTTCAACCCTGTGAAAAGCAAGCTGTCTCCTTTGCTTTCCTTAACCAATTCATTTATTTTAATACAAGCATCTTTTTTTTAATGCATTTACTGAATGACATTTAACTTAGCATTGCATACTGTACTGCAAGCAGAGCAGAGCCGTAGGGCCACTGCACTATATTTCCACGCTTGCTATATTTACAAACCTTGAAATTAATTACTTCTAAAATACTTCTTATTTATCTTAAAAACAACTTATTATTACGAAAGACACAATGTCTCTTAGATGGATCTGGTGTTTTTTGCTAAAAATAGAATCCTCTGTTAAATTTTAGTTGGTAAAACACTGACTCTAAAGATCAGCGATCAATGTTTTGGCAAAAGAAGCCAAAAACACCTAAAGCGTTTCATATTAAATTAAACTAACTGTAACCAGCGGCGTTTTAAAAGCACCCTAGAGATGGACAGTAAAGAAAAGTTTCAAAAAATATATTTTCAGATGAAAAGCTTTGAGCGTTCTGGTGAGATAAACGCAGATGTTCCTGCCACGAATGTCATCCGAAGTTGCATCGGGCGCCGAACTCAGAAAATTGATGCGTATTTACAGGCTCCGTGCGTGTGGGCCCATTCATTAAGGCAGTAATAAACCCTCTTTATTATTAAATAAAATGTACTCGTATTCGTAGTTTTAAAAACACAATCAATAAGTATAACAAGTAATTGTTTTCTGTGATAATATCCATACTAAAAGTAATTTTACACGTTCTGTAGTGTTGTGCATTATAATAGAGGTATGATAGCAAATACAGGCGCGCCTTTAAAAATATAAAGTTGATAGTAATAGTCCGAATCTGACACATCGGATCAGTATTTAAAATGGTAATCTTAAAAATATACAAATAAGGAAGTATTTTGTGGTGTCCAATATGTTTTGCGAATAATAAGAAAAATATTTATAACAAAACTCTCCACAATAACGAAACGTTTTCTAAATATTTTAATTGAATATTAATTGGCAGCAGATTACCCGACTTTGCTAAATCTTAATAAGAGATTTCATAACCGTTATAGTGAGAACCTTATGCAGCATTACCATAAAATAATATTTCTGTTTATTATAACTGTAAAACTTCTAGCTCAAATTACTGTATCTCTGAATAAAAAGAACCTACTGTAGAGCGCATCTGTGTCAGGCACGTAACTAGACATTTTCCTTAATTCCCAAATCTAATAACAGTACTAGTAATAATAGCAATACTGCTCGTATAGTAAAAATAAAAAGCAATAATGATGTTACTAGCAATTTATAACCGCATTTATTAAAAAAAACAATCGAATTATGACTTTTTACAAAATATCAGTATCAACTTAATAAATTGCTAACCAAAGATTCAATTTTCTTTTATTTAAGGAGGTACTACGGGGAGCAGACTTTCTTTTTAAAAGGCTGTACTCCCATTATGGGTCCCCTTAGTTACGTGCCTGATCTAAGAATTTCTTCAATTATCGAAGTCAAAATGAGACCAGAACGACAATTGTTGCAAAGTGACCTAACTTTGAGATCTATTAAAATTAATGTTATTACAATGACATTTACATAAAAATGAGAAAATGTTCCACGGCCTAATTTGCTTGAAGTTAATCTCGTAATTTCGTCAGTTATTACTTTGCAGTTATTTTCCTACAATCAACTGTCATACGAGAATGATCCAAATGCAACTGTTTATTTACAAAATGTATTTACATATAAGTACTGTATGAAGGCATGCAGCAACAGGTGGCGGTATTTTCTTTAATTAAATTCCGTACCCATATATGGTAATATGCATATGCTTCAGACATCGAAAACAAATAAAAAATATTTCTTCAGATGCAACTCAAACGTAAGCTATTTACAGGCTTCATGCTGTTTATATTTAAATATAATATGTTGTAAAGTAAAATTGTGCAGAGTGAGTTAGATACGGATTGACTAATATGCCATCCAGCTCAGATATTTGTGATACTTTTGGCAGAAACATATTTTTTTACTTTGTATAAAATATACACACAAATCCCAAAAAGGAGGGACTACGTTTTCTCCTATTTTAGGAAATTACTTATATCAAATCTTCGATTCAATGTTTAAATTTTCTTTTCGGTCCCTAGTTTTTTTACCAACATACTGTAATCAGCGATGAACAACTCGATGTTGTACAACCTTTCGAGCTTACATTAAGCATATTCGTCTATAAATAAATATTCGTAATGAAATCCTGGAAAAACTGGAGAAATTTGTACAAGAACAACGGTTAATTAGAAATATTGCGCAAATACTAAAAAGACAGGTGATTAGTAAGAAGTGGAAACTACAACATAATTTCGACAAACACGAAATAGTTATTAATTAAAATGGATCTGCAATGATATACCACAACGAATCAAGTGGCTTTAAAAATCACATATATTTTTCAATTGCGTTAAACATGGAAGAATGTATCATTTAAAACGGGTAAAAATAATTTACTAATTATAAAATAGGGTTAGCGTGCTGTATGCGCTAATCATGATCAGACAAAAGCCTTGAGAAATGCCTCCAGGACACATGAAGTGCGGCTAATAGAGTATAATCTAATTAAAAGTAACGGCATCACAATGAATTATAGATTAGTGGTTCTTTAATATTTTCAATATTAAACAAAGAAAATATCTTATTAGAGAGTTTTCCTCAGCAATTCTCTTTCGAAAAACGATATTGCTATACGCCATTCGCGTTTGTTCTGTATAGAGGTTGGCCATGATTTATTTTGTAAAGTTGGTATTTGAATTTAGTATTAATTATTCGCACTGCTGTTTTAGTTTTGTCACTTAGATAAAGCCTTGCTGTCTAATAGGATTTAATCTTTTTGTAAGGTCATAGTTTACATACCTAATATATTTTAACGTTGGTAAAATAGGCTTATTTGCGACTCATCACCTTAAAACGAATATATTGTAACAGCTATTAAAATATGAATTTACAAGGAAGAGCCACAGTTTACATCCAAAGTGTTTCACTTCTCACATTCCCACCCCTCTATCGTCCTTATTTACTTTGAAATTTTGGTCAGCTGGACTAGCAATTAAAAAAGCTCTTTTTACAATTTTTTAATAATCTTATCGTAAATCAGTATCCTACTGGGGCCAAAAATAAATGCGATAAATTGAAAAATTACAGTAGGCCTAATTTTATCGAAGAAAGCTATTAGAAAAAGTTGCTCCGAATCACAAATATAGTCGAAATCCAAATTTGTATGCAAAAATTATTATTAACATTATTATGATTTTATACAATAAGTGTTTCGCTTCTCACCTTCACACTTGTATCTTCCGTATCTTTCCTGTCGATTTAAAATTTGGTGAATTATGTTGTCTTTTTTCGTTATTCTGAGCAACTTGTTTATATAACTTTTTTCGATAAAAGTAAGCTTACTATGATTGTTAGCATTTCTGTTTGATTGCAGTGGGCTACTGGTTTGCAATGAAGTTATTTTAAATATATTGATATGATACAACTACTCTATTTGTTACAGTGGTTAAATAAAAATAAAAATAATGATAAATTTGGAAGATCAATACAACCAAATGTTGAGGGATTCTAAATAAGATGGGTATTCATTTTAAAATAATTGAGAAATATTATAATTGAGACAATTATTAATGTAGATGTGACAATAAAATAGAAATTGAATATTTAATTTTGATGGTTGAGGTCAACCATGATAAAAAATGTAAACCAAGGTTATATTCACAATTATGCTTGCTTTAATAATAAGGGATTGTAACATGATTGTAATTTAAGACATTTTATATTTTAAGAGGGCAGTAATAATAGTAACCATCAGAGACAAGTTTTTTTTTTGTTTGGCATTCAGAATAACAAATCATAGAAAAATTTACATAGAAATTTGAAAAAACTCTTTTTACTAATAAAAACTTGGAAATTATGGCTTATTTTGTGTAATTGTTTGGTAAACTATGAAAATATATCGGTAAAGAGATTGTGCAATACAGTTAATAAAATACAAAAACAAGAAGAATTGGATGGATTTGGATTTAATGGTTTATGTAAGATATAATTAACATTCATTGGTGACATTGGTGGTTGTTTGGAAGACGGACCGATTGTTTAGAAAGAAGTTTATGGGAGTATTTACTTGATTTGGACAGTTTCTGTGGGTAGTGCTGGATCCAAAGTACTAGCTGAAGAATAAAGAGGATTAGTTTGGAATCATCTACAATACTGAAACTTACCAGAAGTCTATTGGCGTGGCAGTAATATTAATGAAAGGGGCAGGATCAGATTCTACGGACAGTTGGAGTTTTGACAGGTTAGATGTGGTTTGAGGGGTGACAGAGCGATGTAGTTTTGGTTATTGGAGGAGTAAGCTGTCGTAGTTGCTGACTGTGAGCATTTGGAGCTGTGGACATTGGGAACTGTCATATTTGGATAATTACAGTGACAACTTGAGAAGTGGTCAGGTTTGTTTTAGTTAATTAATATAAAAGCAGGTTGAATAACAAACAATAAAAAGAAAGAGCGAAATAAACAGAATACAGTACTTACTTTGGTGAATTGATTAACTGTAGTGTCATTGTAAAGGATAGTTGCCAATTCTTGGTTTAATTGAATTTGAAAGTCAAGCTGACAGTTAATGTCATTTAGCATTCATAAAAAGCACAATTAAGAGTTGAATTTCAATTAATAGATAACTAGATTGGCGAACCTGACCCTGAGTGTCTCAATATTAATATTTAGTTAAAAGTAAAATTGATTTGAACAGAAATAATAAAGCAAATACTAAATAAAATAGTCATATTAAGCATTGAGTCATTGCATAAGTAATAGCTAGTCAAAAGTGGAGCTATCACTACAATATAATAACAACTCTTGTGGTGTTTCTAATGAAATAAGTAATTTTGAGCATATAAAAAATTATATTAGTCAGAAGACAATGTTTGATTATTCATTCTTTGAAAACTGCAGTTTATTTGATGAATTATATACAATTTTATTTTCAGTTTAGTGAGTGTTCTCTAGTGTTATGACCCTCTCCTTTGTAGGACAAAATAAATAAATAATTAGGGATAATCACTACAAATACGATTAAAATTTTAATCAGAATTCAAAAGTTGTGATATCTCAGGGCTCATTAAAAAATGATGCTGTGTAATTATTAATTACTGCAAAATAAATTGTTTATTACCTTTACTATTTTATTCATTGGCAACTTATTTAAATAATGCTCCTGCTATTGCATGAGAAAACTCTTATCTGAAGGGTTAGGTTTTAACACCCAGTATAGCATTTCCTGTTGAGTATAAATTTTATTCAAGTATGACAAATATTCAACTTTCTTGCATCTGACAGTTTAACCTATAACTTGACAGCGTAAACATAAATAAATAATCACACAAATTAGCGTAATTTGAACTTAAAATACCAACAATCAACGAATTTCGCATCAGGTAATTATGCAATGCACGTTATGACGCAATACGGCTAATCTGTTTTGCTTTTCTGACGTCAAAAGGACGCCGACTTGGCAATTGTTCCAATTTCCGATTCTGGCGTAAAAATCTGTCGCCACCCGCAAAATCAAACGATGCTATCGTAATAAAAATCTTCTGGGACAACCCTGAGGCTGGAAAACTATCTCTGGACCTTGTAAATTGTTTATTCTTAAAGCAGCCCAAAGCTAATGGGCCTCCGGATCTGCTTACCTGTTGGAATTTACCTTATAAGTCGAGGTTCAATGCTGACTCGCACAATAAAGGCACGCCATGGCTCTAATAAATCTGGTGATAACTTTGTGCTCCAAATCTCTGAACGTAGGCACTAAGGAGGGTGTGCTCTACTCGTTGGTCACAAATTTCAGGGGCCTGCAGCCCCGGAATTCGATTAAAAGTGACCTCGATGTCGGACGCACTTGGTCAAATCTTGCAGTACAGATCCCTCTTTACTGGGATATCTTAGCACAATGAAATTCTACACACAGATGGACTGCACACTGAAGATAATTAAAAGCAACTTTTCAACTTCAACAGAAAACTTTTATATTCGAAAATTGACAATATTCTGTGAGCCAAACTTGTACACAGCTCAATTATTCATGACTTCGGTTGACAACAAAAAAAATGAACATTGGGTAACTTAGCAACTAATTACTACAATTGTTTTGAAAGTGAGTGTTGATACAATGTTATTTAGAAACTATACTGTGTTTCAATAATTGTCAATTCGTAGCAATTTTAACCTCCAAATTCTCTGCTTTTTCACTATTAGTTTTAATTGCACTGTTTTCACGAGTTTTGATTAGCATTGCACTATTGTTCTTTGCTCTAACTCAGCTAGCCTTATCATGCTCCTTGCATTTTATGCTTAATTACACTGCTTTCGTTATCTTTCAGCTGCATTAGCCGTTTGCCGGCCTCGTAATTTACTTATTAACGCATCACATAATTTTCGTAACCCTTCAAACATCTCTGTATCAATGTAAATTCACATTATTGTCTTGACTTTTCAATATTAACTCTGTCAGTCCACATAAATTAAGAGCGTTTGCCATAACGAGCACATTTAATGAAAACTTAAGTTAAACGTAACCCTTCAGATACTGCTTTAATCTAATGCTAATCTCTGTCAAGCAAATTATAGCTACTGCTAATCATATCTTGTGCATTTATTAGCGTATAGCAATTACTTTAATGTTGCAATAAAAAAATATCAATTCTATGCATATTGGAAGTTTTATTTCATTTTCGTCTTAGATATGGAACTAGAATTGCTGTGAGAATTAAACCATTGCAATAGTTTTAAATTTAGTTTATAATCGTCACTCGTTATCTATTTAAAATTGTAATAATGTTAAACAAGATGAGACAGTGCAATCCCCTATCAGTTCGTTGGCACACCAAGGTTAGCATTGAGCGGTCCTGCGATGGGCACTTTAAGACACATTCGAAATCTGTTAGTCGGGCTTTCCATGTGGTATTGCCGTTATCATATTATGTTATACACATGATAGCGGCATAAATATGGACAAGCTCGTTACGAGAGCTTACTTGTTGTACTTTGTTATTGTTAATAACAGATTGAAGACAATATGCAGCACATTGCACTTACCATTCAAATAGCTCATCCAATCAGTACACCATGAAAACGCTGAATTTAGATCTTTTTGAAGTTGCTAAGCTTAGAGAAGTGGATTGGTGTAGATCTTCGTATCATCGACATAGAAAGACTTTTTGCTTTTCATGTGAAACTTCAGATCACTAGGATATATCAGGAAAAGCAGGGGCTCCGGGACAGGCCTCTGCGGTACACCGGCACCGTTACGAACTGGTTTCTGCAATGAGTAGGCCTGTCCCACATTAACTATAATAGTCCAGTCTGTAGGGACAAAAAAAGGCCGTTGCCTTACAAAAAATGGAGTATGAACGGCTTTTATATATGTGGTTCAGGTACGGATCCTGATGAAAAATCCAAGTTTTCGACCTTGGAGGGGCGCCGCGCGAGCAGCCATCTTGGATTAAAGGTTCTAAAAACTGATGTTATCCAAATAGCTCCGCAACGGTTGATCAAACGTCAAAAAAGCTCAATATAAAGTTAAAGGAGACAAGATTGTTGACATTTTTTGTATATTAATCTTTGTTGTAAGTGTAATATGTAACGAGTTACAGCAGCTGAAAGTTGAACATTTCACCAAAATAACGTTAAACTTTATTTTTGTTGATACATTTTGTAAGAACAACTTACACTATATTGTTTGTAATATTTTTCTATATCAGAATAACGTTCTATAGAGAAATACAAAGTATGATCAAAAATTATTTTCATCTAGTATAGCTATGGAATAATTCTTAATATATAAACGCAACTATAAGTCACTTATATTCTCGCACATGCAGTCGTTGTTTTTGATAGATATCCGTTTGATGGCGACAAAAAAATACCAAAACTGCAGAAAGGCTTCTCCGATCGAAAAAGCAGATATCTGCGGATGTTATGTTGGATGAAACAACGCCGGTTCTAGTTTTCCAAGAACGATTTCTAGCAAACGAAAAGAATAAAGTCCGTCTGATTTCGATGCTGTGAAAACATAAGAACGTTACTGTATTACAGTTAAGCAGGCTGAAGAAAATGGTGATGTGTTGATTGTCAACACGACGATTTCTTTATGCTCAAAATTTGATGCTGTTTTCGCCATTGGAGAAGACGTCGATCTTGTAGTTCTGCTGACGGTATTAGCAACATCTACCTTCGCAAACCTATGAGAGGCAAAATTGTCGAAAGAGTGTATGCTGCAAATAGTTTCAAATATGAAAAAGCAGCTGAGAACATTTTGTTTCTCCATGCGTTTAGTGGCTGCGATACAACGTCGTCCGTCTACAACCAAGGAAAAAGTGTGTTTTTGCTTGTCCAGAAAAGCACAAGACTCAATGACATTATAGGCATATTCAAACATCACGATGCCAAACCAGATGATATCGCAGATGCTAAAGCACGCTTTCTCGTTGCTTTGGTGGCTCCATGGAAGAAAATACCTTGGAAGAAGTCCGTTACCAACAAAATCAAGTGCAAGAAACACATTTAATTTTGCTTCTTTGCCACCACTGAAGGACGCTACACGGTATCACGCATTTAGGACCAGGTCCAACAGTGGTATGGCATTGAAAAAAATTCACAAGACTGGTGCTGGAAAGTTGGCACGAATGGGCTCTCTCCAGTAACAATGACAGAGAATCCATCACCCGAGACTTTATTAAAATGAATTTCATGCCATTGTAAAAAAGGATGCGGCGCAGCATGTGGCTGCAGGAAAAGTGGGATGAAGTACTCTATTCTGTGTAGATTCTGTAATGGCCAATCATGCGAAAATGCACCAGAAGTTCACACCGAGAGTGGTGACGAAGATGAGGACATTTCATCAATGGAAGTCCCAAGTCTCAGGAGCAATGACTTCGAAGATAACATTGAGAATAAAGAATCTTATGGAGACGCCAACATCTACCGGCCGGGGCCTTCAAAAAAATATATATATATATATAATCGCGAACATGAAACATCACTAAACTGGAGCATCTGTGGATTAGGCCTACTGGGGATACCACAATAAAAAAAGCGCCATTAACTCTACCTCATGGTAGTGTGGAAATGAGTTTACTATACGTTTATCAAATTATTATAACTACATAACGACTAGACATTTTAAAAATGAGAAATTACACTATTTTTTTAGAGAAATGTTCATCTTTCCACCGCTGTAACTCCTTTCATATTAGACTTACAAAAAATTGTTATATACAAAAAATTTCAAGAATCTTGTCTTCTTTAACTTTGAATTAGACTTTCTTGGCGTAGGATTAACCGTTGCGAAGTCATCTGGAAAAATCCAGTTTTTAGCACCTTTAATCCAAGATGGCTGCTCGCGCGGCGCCCCTCCAAGGTCGAAAACTTGGATTTTTCATCAGGATCCCGACCTGAACAACATATATAAAAACCGTTCATGCTCCATTTTTTGTAAGGCAAAACCCCTACTGACTGGACTATAAATGATCTTTGCATAATTATTATTAATCTAAATAAACATAAGATAGAGGATAGAGAAAGAAGAAGAAACACAAGATAGATAAATACACAACAGTAGCAGAAACTATAAAGCTATTATAGATTGCATACTAATAAACAGATATTTTAGAAGAAAAAAGAGGTGGTCAGAACATGAAGAAGACCTGATGTAAGTCATGACCATTACTCGGTAGTATCCAAAAATTTGTTGCATATTATAAAACATAAAGAAAATAGAGACGAAAACAGGAAAACACAGCATAGGCCAATAATAAAAGGTATCCAATAGCGGCGATAGAACTTTAAAAACCTATCGTAGTCAGTCTTGAATGGATGAGCCGTTTCGCCAATTTAGTGTAGACTTAGGTTTTTTCACTTGCAAGATTCAATATCAATATACCCAGGAACTGAAGCCAAATGACCATTTTCAGAGTCGGTAATTCGTTGATTGGGTTCTGTAGCAGTTAGAAATCTCGATTTTAACAACAAAATCATCTTTAGCGACGAAACCTATTTGTGGTTAAATGGTGTACTCTTAATGGATTTTTAAAATTTAACTCAGCTTATATAACAACTAGCGATAACTCTCTGCTCTTCCATATTTATGCTAAAGAGATCTGCAAATGCGAGCCCTACCCTTCAAATTGCGCTTGGCGCATGTTACACTTAGGTAAGTTTTGCCACTAACCAATAGAAGGCGCTTTATATATCATTCTGAATTAATCGTTTATGAACTGTTGTTAAGTTACGTTTTATCAATTACGTTGTTTTTAATAGATTATTGTCGCCTTCCAGACCGCAGTTCGAAACGTGTTGGCGGCTAACTCTCGGACATTTTCCAAGAAACTTTATAAGCTAAACGACCGTACGTGCTGGAAAGCGCTAAATCAGCGTCAACTCAACGCTATGTGTATACATGTAGCTGTTCCGTATAAGCATTTTGCGCCCTTCGTCGTTGTTGATTAGCAATTTTCCATTTTATGTGGGCAACAAGGCAGACCATTATCAAAGTAAGATAGTCAGGAATGCCTCCGCCGCGCCGTCGGCTTTCATCTTCGAAGCGGTCAAAAACTCAAGATGCAGTTTTACGCTTTCACTTCACTTCGCGCCAGCTACAAAACAAGTTACCTTTGTTTATCCGTCGCCCCGAATGGCAATTTTGTGAAATGCCATCCGGGGCGACATATCGTAAATTTTTGAGGCTTTCACGGCCATTGTTATTAAATAACAAACGACTTCCGGGATTGGACCGTGTCATGATTGAGATCGAAGATCTCAACGTTTCGCCCACTTTCGTAAGCGGCTTCATCAGCAGGAAAAGCAAAGAGCACGGTAACTCAACGCGTTAACCACGTCAGCGGCGAAACTCTTTGCAAGGGTTCCCCATTGATTGTTTTCATTGTGTTTAGACCAATAGATCGGTTTATAGAACGATGCCTTATGATTTCCTTTGAGTTTGTGCATGCTTATTTTCAGGTTATCTTATATACTGTGTACGGCGAAGCCTGAGTGTTTAAGAGTTGCAGATAAGTCGGTTGCGGTCGTCGCTGCAGTGTGGAGGCCACGAGGCTGTTACTATATTCCACTTCAGTTGAGCTTTGGATTTCGCCAAGGTGATAAGTTGAAAGCTAAGCTCACTTGATTTCCCGGTTTCACTCTGGGTCTATCTTTGCATTTTCGTTTATGTCGATGAAACCGGGTGACGCTCAATGAATTTTATTGTTGTTTACCATCCCTGAAGCCGTTGCCCATAGGTAATGTCGTGTAGGACCACCCCTCGCTCCATTGATGTCTAGTCGGCTATATCTTGTTGAGGGCTGGGCAGCGGTCCCAGGTGAGTCATTGTCCCGATTTAGAGAAATCGTCCGCGCTGGCCGTTTAGCTTTTACGTAATGAAAAATATGAGCCAGCGCGGTGTCTTGAAAGTCGTTTTAGACCGTAACAGTTCCTTGAACTTTTAGTGTGCCTTTCGCCCCAACTTCTCGTTGTGCTGTTAGCCTCTAAATTAACATCCATCGGGGTTATCCGAGTTTTGTGCCACTTATGGTGGAAGTGGGAAATAAACATTTAGCTTGCCAATTATTTTATTCTATTTAATTTTTTATTTTATTTTGGTACTCAGCCAACAACCGTTAGGCTAATTATAGGCGTTGCTGTACATTTTATGGGAACTTCCACCCCACTAACGACTGTCATAATGTTATTATGACATCCGGGACCAACTATTTCCGTGACAGCCGTATCACGAGGCTCCGAGAGAAGCAGCCATGGAACTCTCATCCAAGTTCTAACCAGAAAGAGCGTTGCTTAACTCTACTGATCGAACGTGGACGCTTGTTCAAGCTACACCACCCGGGACCTTTTCAATTATCTTCGAACTACTTCCGAATTTTTGAAACGTCACCAAATACTTGTTAATGAAAGGAAGCACTGCTGTGTTTTCTTGCCGTTGCTAATGCGAATGTAATAGATAGCTAAGGGTACACCTGGAGCGTTTGTTGAATCAACGTGGAGCTTGCAATGTGTGTGCGCAACGGCCCAAAGTCGGAACGACTGCATCCTCTTATTTAAAGCAACTTCTGTTAGAGGCAACTTCGTTCAAGCACGGGTATTCAGATGTAACTTAGCTAGTAAAATGTTTTATCGGAGTGTGCGTTTAAACAAAGTAACGTTTATTTAATTGACAACAAAATTTAGCTTAAAGCCATTGCATGCTGTTTGTAACAGACATAAGATGTACCTGCGATATTTCTGTCGACGATCACCAATTTATTATGTGCAAAAGACAAGTTAGTTCGAGATGGTACACTCGAAGATTACGATTTGGAGTAGAGCTGCCTTTCCATTGTTTAGAGGGATTACTCATAATTATTATTTGTTATGCTTTTACCGAATTGTTTACTTGTATTTTGATTTTTGTAAATTGTTTTAGGCATTGCGTAACAGTAATTATATATTTTTTAAAATATTCTAATAAACGTTATTTGTAAGCAGTAAAAAGGCGCGCACTTCAGGCACGTTGCATTTAGAGGTTGTGTTTAAGCTTTGAGTGATAAATTGTTCAGAGATTGTAAAAGAGAAGTTGCCCTGTAATAATTGCAGCAATTAAATTTTCAGATGACAAACTCGTAAATATTCAATTAGTACTAGACCCAATCCGCTTCGGGCGCGAACGGAGTGGACTTTTGAAACTATGGGTTGAATTTTTTTCGCGGTGGCGCCCTAGTATTTCTCTATTTTGACTATTCCGGAACAGAACCGAACTTCACGAGTACCGTAAACTCGTGTTTATACTGTAACAATGGATTCGTAAACAAGTATATGCTGTTGAAGCGTATACGTTACATTTTGATTTGGCAGAGCTGAATGAACACAATTATCAAGAAATTGGCGGGTCAGACATTACGTGATTACGATCGATTTTTAAAGTTCTATTGTCGCTTCTGGATAATTCAATAGAAACAATTAAATCCTATAACCTAAATTATTACCAGACAGCACAAAAGCTTAAAGAGAGATTAGAGCCCAAAGAAAATATAAGAGCATGGACGAAATGCACGATTAGAAAACATGAAAGTTCTTTAAAAAGGTATACGTCATAAAGAAAAATAAAAACAGACACAAAAACAATGGTGGAACTATAAGAGAACAAATCAAACATAAAAATAATTAACATTTAAAAGAAGGATAAAAAAATATGAACAACAGAAAGACAGAGTAAAGCACTAAGTAGAGGAAGTAAATAAAGTCTTGGAAAGCATTTAGTAAGAATATGGAAGAGGAATATTATGCCAAGAAGAAATTATTTTAGCGGTGCTCAAAAACTATCGAAATGGAAACAAGCAATAGCAGATCAAAACTAATAAAAATGGAGATAAAATTTAGTAACTAAAGAACAACAAATAATGAAGACGTGAAAATATTGCATACAAAAGCTATTAAGCTCTGAATAGGAAATCAAAACAAACGACAAAACAAAGTGAACAGAATATGAAAAGGGGATAGTATAAAGAAAACGAGGTAAAGCACCAGGTCATGACTATATTATTCAGTCAATGTAAATAACAGCTTACAGACACTGAAAACTACAGGATATTAGTAACAAGGCCCTAAATGAGGAAGCAATACTCCTTCCTGCGATATACGTAGATATTTTAGTCCCCATTTTCAAAAATGGAGACAATGCCATGTGTGCTAATTACAAAGGAATTTTCTTTATGTATAGCCTGTGAAATATATGAGAAGATCCTAGAACAACGCTTAAGGAAATTAGAACAAACACAGAGACTATTTAGAAAAAACAACTTACAGAGAAATTAGAAGAAGCAGGAACAACAATATACCTCGCATTTATTGACCTGGAGAATTAATTTGACAGAATTCCCACAGAAGTAGTGAAAGAAAGCCTATGAACAGATCTATGAAAGAAATAGCAGGAATTCACAGTAAATGAAGGACTAAAACGGAAGAGGGTACAACTCCAGCCCTATTTGATATTGTTATCGATGGTATAATTAAAGAAACCAGAAATGTTATAATTAAGGTACACGCTGGATATAGGAACTTTGATCTAGTTTGAATTACGGAATGTGCTTTTGAGGATGATCTCGTGATATTTGCAAATAATGAAAACGAATTGAAGACAAACCTGGAGATGAAGCACAGCACATGCGACAAGAAACCTAAAGAGGAATGAGAGGAAAACAAAGAAAATGGTAAAAGGAGAAGTGTTAGATAACGTAAACATGGAAGTCAATGGAAGTTTAGAAGTTCAGGAATAGGATAAAATGGAGCGAATTTACTGCATCTCGAATGTAACGCGCTATGCGAAATACACTTATACGAAAAAAAAGAAATATTGAACAAAGAAAAAAGGAGTGTCTCATGGAACCATAATTTTTATATTTTGAACAACTTTCCCTGATAATACTTTGAAGTATTTAAAACAGAAGTACTGCACCTCAAACATTTCTTTTTTTTTATTTCGTGAGGGATACCTTTTTTAATAAATTTATAATTTTTTATTTTCTCTTTTCTCCAGTTTCAATTTTTCTTATGCTACATAAAAAATATTTTGCTAAATACGAGAGGAAGAAAAGAAAAAAATACTGCATAATTGTAGTCAGCCATTAAAAAGATATCGTTCACATCACATAAAATCAAAACAAAATTATCTTTTAACGTTTATCCTCATCAAGTTACAGGCCGGGGAATATATACTGATTCGCCCTGTATAATTCTGGAGAAAAGTTTTTGTCTTGATTGCATGTTGTGTAAAAACATGCGACAAAATTGTTGTTATTTTTTATAGAAAACTAGGGCCGAATGAAAGGAAAGATTTTGCAGCACCCTTTCGCAAATGTCAGTCAGCACGGTTTTCAAAATACAAAGACAGTTTAGTACATAATTTTACGGCGAAGTACTATTATAAAAGGCATAATAAGCACTCAAGCTTCAAGAAGGATGACTTTTGAGTGAAGTATGTAAAGCCGGTAGCGCACGGGTGCCCCGTACTCGCATATGCTCCAAGGGGGCTCAGCACGTGTGACAGAAGACAATACGCCACGGGGCTGCAACAAACCCCAGGGGCGCAGTCTCCCGCCTTGGCATTGTCAGCGGACCTGGTTACGTTTGATCCGGAATTTAATATGTGAACACCTTTCGAGTTACAAAGACGTGAAGCTTCAATTTGTACTTGAGCAAATTTGCTTAAGCTTAGATTTCTATCTAACTCGTAGATTGATTTTCTAGTCAGACATATTGCATGTATATTTTGATAAACATATTACTTTTTGTTCTGTGTATTTTCTTGTTGCTGTGATACCAACTTCCTACTAAAGACATAAGAAAATGTAGAATTCTTGTTGATAAAGAAGTATGTTTTTACAGTTAATAAATTAGAATGCTTCAAAGGTTATTCCAGTTTCATATGTGGCTGTATGTGTAATCATATGACTTGCAGTATTTAGAAATATAACTAAATCAATAATGACTTTCCTAAACTATAAATACTTTTGTCTCATTTGTACAAAAAAATGCATGATTTCGGGACAAGTAAGACAGATAGATCGCCGGACGACGCGCAGCGGAGTCCGGCGAGTCTTACGCGTCCCGAAAACTCATTTTTGTGCGGATGAAACATACTATTTTTTCTCCAACTACTCATAAATTCGGTAATATGACTTATTATTTAGAATCAAACATTGTACGTTATATTGTAGAACTGTCATGGCCCAAATAAACAATCACTATACGGGGAAAATAAGCAAAAACGACGGCGAAGGCCGAATATTGACGAAGCGTTTGTTTTTTATTTAAGATGTAACATGTAAAACCCTATCTTTCGTCCATTTTAGTACTAGTGCAAATATGAATCGAAAAGTATACAGTTGCCAAGGTAATTGGTGAACATCCCGAAATGGCTTACTTTTTATACAAAATTATTCGACAATATGGCGTCTTATTCGTGTGGTTGGAGAAAAATAACTATATTAAGGTTAAGAGGTTTCGTTAATGGCAATAAAATATCGTTCATTAGTCAAAAATAATATATGTATTTTTGAATATTGTTTTTACACAGTTTAATGTAACTATCATAACGATGCTTAAAGCTCAAACCCATTAAAAGGATCTTCTGTGCTTTCGTACTTAAATCTCTGTCCTTTTCGGATGTTGAAACGGCAAGTAATTACTAGAAGCTAATACTGATGAATATGACTTATTAAGCTGATGGAAGTTGATGATAGTACAACATCCAGTAACAAACGACTTCAGGGATTGGACCGTGTCATGATTAAGATCTCAATCATGACACGGTCCAATCCCGGAAGTCGCTTGTTACTTAATGACAATGGCCGTGAAAGCCTCAAAAATCATCTACAACATCCAGTTTTTTACTTCCTTTTACTATAAAGGAAGTATTGGATTCACCCCAAAAATTCGAAATTGAGTTTTCAACGGATCTTCACGTTTTAGAGTCCCCTGATCCCAAAAAACATATTTTTTTTCATTGGTCTGTCTGTGTGTGTGTGTGTCTGTGTGTGTGTGTGTCTGTCTGTGAACAGAATATCTCAAAAACGAAAAGAGGTATGGCATTGAAACTTCATATATAAGTTTTGTGTACTATGTAGATGAGACAGCAAGCTTTTGAAGAAAATCGCATAACCGGAAGTAGGTGTTTACTCTTGTGATTTTTCAGTTTTTTTCGATTTTTTCAAAAACGGCTCTAACGATTTTTTTAAACTTTACATTTTTACTACATTTTTAATGTGTATTGATGTGAAATAGGTGATTTTCCAGTTGAATACTTCTAAAGTGGGTTTCTTTTGTTTTTTTTGCTATTTTTTTTTATTAACTCCCATTTTAAATAAAACACCCGGTATATTATTACATTTTTGAATTCACCTTAAAATTCTAGAGAAAATTTATCTCTTTACCTAACACTCTATTTTGTACCGTTTTTGTAGTATTTCTAATTTTTGAAAATTTTTGACAAATGGCTAAAAATTAAAAATGAAATTTTTGACTAATTATAAGAACACTGTAAAAGGAAGTTGTGTGAGTGTATCACACCAGATCTTTTATTTTGTAAGAATAAGCAGTTTCTAGATTCTAGGTGAATATATCGCAGCCACATGCGGTAATTCAGCACTTCCCGGATGCATATATACGTAATCTGCAGACGCAGAAGGTATTATGAGAACTGTTCGGCTACAATCGGTAATGGATTAATAGGGAGCCAATGAAAGTTTAAGTAAAGTGCCGACACAGAGGGGCATTAGACGTCTGCAGTTTACTTAGTAGTTTCGCTTGTTTTCCAAGTAGTCAAAGAAATATCTGTGTTAGTTCGTGAAAAGATTATTTAAAGTGCCGTCTAAAATTACTATAAATTGTTTAAATATGGAAAATAGACTTCCAGAAGGCTACGAGTACAAATTTGTAAACGACACAATTGTGTTTATATTTCGACCAACAAAAGTTTACAGACCGAAAAAATTCTGGTAGATACACAAACTGTATCTAACCAAATTAGCGCTTACAAAATGTAATTTTTCGAAAATAGTTAAAATCGGGGATATTTGCATTTTGTTTTTCATGAGTGAAATTATTCATTTTCGTACACATAACACTCACACAACAAGACGCAAAATACTTTTACGTTCGAAAACGCTTCCAGCGACGTTTGAATTGATTTAGTGAATAAAATGGATCAGGATATTTAAAAATTTATTATTTTCACTTAAACAGTTAGTTTTAGCCATATTATTATAGTAGAGTTAATTAATTACTATATGTAAGTACATTAAGAGTACAATGTTAAGATGATATCTATTTTATAATCATTATTCATAATCTATCAAATAAATTCATGTTCACAGTTCTATCGTTTTTATTCCAATTTCGCTTAATATTAATGCAATTTTCGCCAAAATTTTATTTGTATCTCGTTTTTTTAGGATAATTTAATAAACTAAAAATCTCATAAGCCGCGGTTTTTTGTCACTATGACAGCGACAAAAGTTTTTCCTAACTTTTCCAGCCACAAAACGGAACCTAACTTTTAAAACGGTCTAAATCTAGTAAGCCCAGCAGAGTTGCTAAGTATCTAATATGTAAATTACATACGTATTCATTAAATTGTCGTACCGAATTACACTCAAGCATTTTTTGATCGAAGTAAACTTAACATTTATAATTCGAGTTTCCTTGCCTTTAGGTAATTCAACTCAAAAAACTGCCAGAAAAAGTTACTCGTCCTTCGGACTTGTAATTTTTTCAGAGGCAGTTTTTTTCGTTACATTGCCAAGCAACGAAATCCTTATTAAAATTTCAAGTTTACTTCGACAAAAAAGAGCTCTCGTGTAATTATAAGTGAAAAAGCGTGAAGAAAGTATGATCTTTTTAACGAAAAATCGTAAAAAAGGTTACACTTTTTAAACTATTTTATTGAAATTGTGAATTGCCAATTTGACGGTTGTAAATTTTGAAGCCTTTTCAACCAAATTTCGAGTTACAAGGGACCACTATGCAAAAAATAACATGAACAACACATATGAAACCAACTTTTTTTACTCGTTTGCAATTTCGTGAAAACAGTATGACTTTCATAACTAGTTGTACAATATACTATTGCGTTCTACATACAAAAATAACTATTTATTAAACCAGTGTCCTAAGTGAATTATTTTTAGCATCAGTGTTGAAAGTTAGTCCAAGGTAGCGTGCATTAAAATCATGAATCGCAGCGTTTATCGTAAATTTGTATGTCAACATAACTTAGAATGTCTAATACACTGTGACAGAAGTGTGTCGTTGAAAAAATATTGTATGTAACACACATGTAAAAGAATATGGCTATGGCACTTATCATGTAATCCAACTCAGATTCTCCTCGTTCAATCGTCTGCCATAAGCATGAACTTTTTATTTGTTTTTATTGTTTCCGAACTAGACAGAATTGTCATTTGTATTGACAACTTAGGCTTGTTTAAAAACAATATAAAAACAAGCAGCACATACAAATTTTGCATGTGATTTCAATGGGAACTAGATGTAGTTCTTTTTGAATGACTATACATGTTATGTATTGACATACATTTTCCGATGGCCATCCCACACGTGTGCTACATACTATTTTTCCTGCGACGGTTTCGCATTCTACAAGAAATGTAATCTTTCAATTTGACATTTGTTAAAAAGTTATCAGTTTTAGCCAATTATAGTATGATTATTACATGAGAGTGCAGAAAGTACTCACTTTCTGCACTCTCGTAGGAGTATCATATTATTATACTAGTTTAATACGAGGACCTCTTGTAGCACGAATGGATTTTGGGCACGACAAGCGTAACGAGGAGTGCTCCAATGGAACGAGTGCTACAATATCTCTTATTAAACGAGTAATAATATAGGTACTAATTTTATTTACTTTCCTCAAAAATAATCAAAAACTTTAAATTTTGACATTTCATACATATGACAATCTGTCAGTTGTCTGAAACAAGGTACGCTGTTTCCACTTTTTTCATATCAAAATAACAATACAACAACAGTGCTTTAATAGACTCCATTATAACAGTGTTTTCGGTGTTATGATAACCACATTATGACATTAATATACGTAAATAGTATATTTTTCGTCAAAAGATAAAAGTATAGTTTATTTTTCGAGGAATGAATATTTGTCCACGAGCACACGAGCAGCGTCATGGTAAATTTACGAACGAAAAATTTTATCGCAAGAAGTAAATGTTATTTTTTCAACAATATTTAAACAAAATTGTCACCATTCTTGCAAGAAAATAATTGGTTATTTTTTCATTTCCATAGCAACGCGTACTTTCATCTGTAGAGTGAAATACTGAGCTACTTTATAAACGCTAAACTATCTAATAAAGCACTATTTTCTAACGCAGTCTAATATAAAGTAATTTTTACCCTTGTAAAACTATTACTCTGGCAAAGAATCACTTTTTGTACAACTGTCATTAAAAATGAAATTTTTATTTCAGGTAACTACTTACACTTATATATGTCAAAATTAAACATTATGAAAGAGCAGCTTAAAAGTAAACACTTTTAACAAGTGTTAAAAATACTTAGGGCCGGTTGCAGAAAGCAATGTTAAGTCTGGTGTTAGCTAACGCGACATCAAAGTGAACAAAAACGCATCAAATTTTGTTTACTAATGTATTAGTTACCATAAGCATTTGAGATTTGATTCGTTTTTGTTCACTTTGACGCGATGTTAGCTAACACCAGACTTAACATTGCTTTCTGCAACCGGCCCTTAGTAAATCAATATTTGTCAGGTAACTAAGGAAAATCAATAATTTTCAATTGTTCGACAGCTCGATATTTTGAAAAAAATATAGTAAGGCTTTCTGTATTCTAATCAAATGTTAAAACTAACATGATTATTTTGAAAAATGTTTACCACGGCTTTCTATATTATAATAAAATTAATAAAAGTTACATTTAGTCCGTAGAAATGACTTTGCTGATTTTTAATGGCAGTTGTACAATAGTATACAATAGTATATTGTACAACTAATTATGAGTCATACTTTTTTCACAAATTTTACAGTTTTATTAACGAGGGCGAAGCCCGAGTTTATCAAGCAAATTAGTAAAAAAAAGTTGCTTTCATGCGTGTTGTACATATTATTTTTTCACATAGTGATCGCTGGTAACTCGAAATTTGGCCGAAAAGCAGTTATATTTAAACGTGCAGTAACGTGAAAAAATTCTTATATCAAAATTAAATAATAGAATCTAATTAGACCTAACCAAAATCTCGTTTAATTGGAATAAATCAAACATTTCAAGAAAAAACAGAATACTAATAACAATAGTCTCTATTTATCAACTCAAGATACAATAAATAAGAAATAATAGTGGTCAAGGTAATTGCGTATAGTGCAGACGTATTATAATTTAACACGTCTGCAGTTTACTTCTGTTTTGATTGGCCGTAGGCCTTCGGAATAAACGATGTGATGGGTTATACCTTATGCGTCTGTAGATTACGTATATGCTTCCCGGACACATGCTGTAATTCAAGTAAGTTGAAACATGAACGCTTTCAGCTTTCATGTTAAGTTAGAGTTGGTTTTTGATCAGTATTCAGGCAGAGCTTGTGGAAGACTGTTTCTTTGTTTTTCTATTTACTTTGCAACTTTTATAATGTGAATAATAATAGTTCTGTGTTGAAATGAGGGAGAATACAAACGACACCGGTAAATCTATTGTTCCACTACCAGTGGTTATTGACAAATTTGAATATTACAAGAAACTGAATCACACTATGTGGAGAAACCCTCAAAAGAATAAATGAAGAGTAGCGTGATGATTCCAAATGTTATAATGGTTAATTTACGATACCTTTTCTCTTGTCGCTGAGAGACAAATATAATAATATTATCTTCTAAAAACTTACAATATCTTGACTTTCGGCAGGACAACGTTAATGATATCGAATATGTAGTGCAGCGCGATGACCTTTACGACTCTATTTATGTAAACATATAAACTAGGCAAAACATGGAGGGCGAGTTTAGATGGAGTAGTGCTTTGCGGAAAACTTAAGTATTCCTCGACCAGCAATCTTAATATTCTTGTCCTGCTGCCTCTCATGCAACGTAAAGAAGTCTTTGCCAAAAAAATTGTGCTCTCAATTCTGTCAAAAGACGTTGGTGAGCGTGACTTTCAATCTATGCTATATCACGATTTTAAGTGAATTTTTGAACTACTAAGATAATACTACCAAGTATGTTGTCCTTCGACCTCTGAGATCGAAGCGTGCTGCGGAGGTTACTGCGACCTTCCACAAATATTTCTTTTTTGTTGGAGCTCAAAAGGTACTATAGAATGATAACGGGAAAGAATTCGTTAATCAAGCGATCAGAGACTTGCACGACATATGTTCAGAGTCAATTACACTAACATTAAAATCAAGGGAGCATCGAAAGATACAACAAAGGTGTGGAAAATATGCTAAGCGCTTGACTGGGATGACCGCAGGGCCGCGCCAAGCCAGTGTGCAATGTGTGCATCGCACACGGGCGGCCAAATTCAGGGGCGGCCAAAAAGTTTAAAAATTATATACAAATTACAAAAAAAAATTTACAATTCTTTTTACTTTACAAATTTTAGAAGTTCAAAAATATGTACCTATATAGGTATAAAAAATGTTTATTGTGTAAATGAACACCTGATAATATGGTTACATGGATTATTGTTTATGTAAATTCTCGAAGTTAGTTTTTATTCCGTGGCGGATAATTGTTAAACGAAGCCAACTTGAAGGAACGCTTTCCATGCATCTTTATGCAATGATTACAAAAAAGTCGGATATTTATCAGAAGCAACAAAACGTGACTTTTCAGAAAACTGGCGGCTGGTGGCTTTTATTGACTGTGAAACATATCGTATTTATGAAGCAGGTATTTATATTATTTTTGATCGGGGTGTCGGCGATCTCTTTTGTCGGTAAGTACCTAATTGTTTAAAGCTGATTTTAAGAAATATAATATTATATGATGCTTACATTAATGCTGTGGTAATATGGGTGCAATGATAATTATTTGGTCGTTTAATTTTTGAATTGGCTGCAGAGAAAATTAATTTTGTTAGTGATTGTGTTTTGAAGAAAGTTGAAGAAAAGTTATAAATATGGTAAGTACCTACATACATATATCAATCATATATCAATCAATACACAGATAGTTACCTACATATTCTTAAATTGTATTAAGTAATAAAATTGTTATAATTTTACTAGAACAGAAAAACGAAAAGGCTGTCGGGTTTTCGGTATCGAAAACAAATTCTACAAAAAAAAAGAAGAAAAGAAAAAACTGGCCAATACTTTAGAAAAATATTTGAAGCCAGAAAATGTGTCAGCGGAAGCATTAAAATCAAGCTCTAGTTCTCTTTCCGGGCCACTTAATGAGCCGTGCGTCTAAGAAGTCGAAATGGAAATTATGAGGGAAGATTCCGAATCTGGGGAAGAGAAGGTGACTTCATCTGACTCGGAGTCTCCAAAACCATAGAGAAGAGAAGTTGGTGACGCTGAAGAAGCCAGCACGTCATCCTCATCAAGGCTTTCTGAACTAAAGAAATTTGGCTGCTCATCAGATTGACAGCAGTCGCAGCAGGACACAGCAACCTCAGATGATCCTGGAGAGTGGCCTGAGATAATATCAACTACATTAACAAAAATTTTAGTAGAAAGAGGGCCTGTTCAGGTAACGCAATTTAATTTCCCAACTAATGAAAATGGTCGATATTTCTACCGTTCTCTTCCAAATGGAGAAGAAATTAATAGACCGTGGTTAGTTTATTCAATAGAAAATAATGCAGTTTATTGCTTTTGTTGTACAATATTTGGCAAAATTAAAAACAATTTTTCGCAAAGGAAGCTGTTTCTGACTGGCAGCATTTGTCACTATTGATTTCAAGGCACGAAAAAAGTGATACTCACAATGCAAATGTTAAAAATCAGTTAGAACTTATAAAATTGTTACCAAAAGAACAAACTGTAAACCAGACGCAACTACGTTTGTTGAATGCAGAAGCAAAGCACTAGCATGCTGTGATTGAGAGAATAATTTTAATAATACAATATTTGTCACGACAGTGTCTTGCTTTACGCGGGCAATCTAATAAATTATTTGGAAGCAATAACGGTAATTTTTTAAAAGCTGTTGAGATGATCTCAAAATTTGATTCTGTTATGTCAGAACATGTGCTTCGGATTCAAAAGTCACAAAAAGATGAAACACGAATGGTAAATTATTTAGGGGACAAAATTCAGAATGAAATAATAGATGTCATTGGTAACAAAATTAGAAATAATATTTTGGATTTAATTAGAAAATGTAAATACTATTCTATCATTGTTGACTGTACACCGGATATTAGTCATATCGAACAAATTACTATAATTTTTAGATTTACAATGTTGAATGAGTCCTCAAAAAACATTTAAATACGCGAGGAATTTATTGAATTTTGTCCTATTAATGATTCAACTGGAGTGGGTTTAAGTGAATTTTTAATGAATTTACTTTCAAAGTTGAATTTAAATATTTACGACATGCGTGGCCAAGGGTACGATAATGGGGCAAATATGCGCGGCAAACATAATAGTTTGCAAAAAAAAATTCGCGAGCATTTTTTGTGCCGTGCACAGCCCATACATTAAATTTAGTAGTGAACGATGCTGCTAAAGTTTCTTTTGAGACTTCTGGTTATTTTGATATAGTTCAAGAATTATTTGTTTTTTTTTTCTGCGTCGGTAAAAAGATGGTCAATTCTGAAAAAACACAACAAATTTAAATTTAAAACCACTTAGTGATACACGGTGGTCTAGTAGAATAGACGCTGTGAAGCCCCTGCGTTACCAAATTGGGCAAATATATGATGCATTGGTAGAAGTAATTGAAGATCGTTTATCCGTACAAGACCACAGTGCTTCACATCAAGCCAAATCTTTGGCATTAAAAATTCAGAGTTATAAATTTTTGTGCTCAACAATTATTTGGTACAATATTTTAATCAAAATTAATGTTTTGAGCACGATGATGCAAAATCCTACTATAAATATGAAAACTTGCTTAGAGCATTTTAAAAATTTGTTAGATTTTTTCTTAGCTCTTCGATCAGATGAAGAATTCAATAATGTTCTTACTGACGCTAATACACTTGCGGATGAACTCGGTATATTGAACCTAATTTCCCTGCTGTTCAGTCTGTTAGACCACGAAGAAAACCCAAACAATTTGATTATGAACACGGTGATGAACCAATTATTGATCCAAACAATTATTATAAAGTTAGCGTTTATTTTAATATATTAGATCAAACTTTATCGTCTTTAAGAGACAGATTTGAGGGAATAACAAGATATGATACTATGTTTGGATTTCTCTATAATATGTTTGATTTAACGGAAAACGAGCTATTACAATGTTGTAAAGATTTACATCTTCATCTAACTGATGATTCTAGAAAGGAATCAGATGTAGATGGAATAGAATTATTTGAAGAGATAAAATCTTTAAAATTACATCTTAAACCTACTTCAGCTGAAAAGCATCAGTTAGAGCCCCAGTCCATTCTTGAATATATTTTTGAAAATCAGCTCATAGCATCATTTCCAAATTTGTCAATAGCTCTTAGAATATTACTCACGTTACCAGTTTCAGTTGCGTCTGGTGAGAGATCTTTCTCCAAACTAAAAATTATTAAAAATTATATGCGATCCACAATGTCACAAAACAGATTAAATAATCTGTCTATAATAGCAATAGAAAGCGACACGCTGGATTCCATCGATTTAGAATTAGTAATTAAAGAATTTGCGGAGAAAAAAGCTAGGAAAGTTGCTTTTTTATAATTTTCTAAAATTTTGTTTTTTTATTAATTTTATTCCACTATCTTTTTTGTAAATTTTATTGTTAATAAAACTTTTTTTAAATTTCTGTTTTTCACTTAAATTAATTTGATTTGTTACAGTTAAACTAGGTATGTACTACATAAAATTTATATTTTACAATAAAAAAGTAAATTTTGGGGCGGCAAATTTGGCTCTGCACACAGGCGGCCATTGATGCTGGCGCGGTCCTGGATGACCGACACAGATAGTAAGCAATGGTCTATAGACCTCAGTTTTGTATAGTGGCAAAAAAACAGCACCTACCACGGCATAATAACGTATGTCCCATAAGTTTTGTGAAAAAATGTTAACAAC
>CALNHX010008239.1:0-63174 GCA_940337035.1 Agriotes lineatus
AGGCTGACATTTTCCACATTTTACTTCTAAATACCCAAAAAGCGTTTTTCGCAATACTTTCGTTACTCTTCTTCGTACTTATACATAAAACTGAAAACACGTTGTCACGGTAACTTTTTATATCTCATATACTTAATGATAATTGTTCATACAAAAAATTGTAAAATTTCGAAAAGTTGTAATCATCGATTCTTCTGCTGATTAAACTTTCTTAAAAGTAAGTCAATTTTTAGAGTTTTTCTATTATTTTGTTCGTATGCAAGAAGGATCAAATTGGACATTTGTTGGTGGTACATAGAGTTGCTGTGGACGATTAATACTTGTCATTACAGAGAAAGTAGACTTGCAAGTCCATGTGCTACAGCCAAAAGCCCTGGTAGTCGCCAATAAATTATACGTTTCGGCGAATGCAACTCGTTGCTGAATAATAATAATGAAGACCGCTAAACCATGGTTTTCTCTCTTCTGGATTTGTATAAATTTGATGACCACTGTAATCTCTTCTGAGGATGGAAGTTTTATACTCAAGGTTTGTAAAAATTTGACTTTCTTTAAATCAATGTTTTCTTCCTCGCCACTGAAAACTGCAATTAGGAGCTTATCGTTTTCTGTGAATCTTCTTTTCATTTCGCCCAAGATGACCTCCAGTGTTTGTCTTTCTTTGTCTTTTTGTGGAAATATCATCTTCAACGCCATTGAAATCGGTATTGATTTTGGCATCAATTTCTTTGTAAACGTGGTCATTTCTGTAGGAGGTAAGGGAATCCACTATCGAGTTTATGACAACCACAGAGTCTTTCAAACTGGCTTCGTGCGCCTGAAGTAATTTATCAGCAGGTTGAGTAGTTTCTAATACTTTTTCATGAACACCCATGCAAAATCGACAATCTTCAGCCTGAACAATTTTGAGCAAATCAGTAGGGTAAATGTTCAAGTAGTCGGCCAGTTAACTTAAATTTCCTTTTTAATGTAATGTGAAAAATTCATTGTCAAGCTAGTAAATAACGCAACAATTAACCTGAGTACTTTATTTTATATACTAGTGATGGGTATTATTATTGGTTATCTAAATAAAACGGAGTTTCTATAAAATAATAAAATCTGAGAAATGTTGCATTTTGTTAGTAGTCGGCCATGAAACGCCTATATTCTGCCATTTAAGTCTCAGTAGTCGACTATACCAATTAAAAACGAAATAAATTTATTACCTATTCAATTATCATTTGTAACACATTTATTGGGTATATCATAAAATAAAACCTTGGTAAATACATCTCACTTAAAATAAAACAAAAATAAATTCATCTCACTTCAAACAAAATAAAAATAAATTTGTATTCTATGTTTATATGTATAAATAAAGATAACACAAAGAGAGTGTAAATAAACATGTTTTTGGTTTCAAAAACGTTATAAAAATAATTAACATAGAGGACATATAAATTCTCTATCAATAATCTCTGCATAAGTACGCCCGCCAAAATCCGTACATTTTAAATGATACCATCTGGGGCATTTATCGCAGCCGACGTTTTTTAAGTCGTCATTCTCTGCGTCACTATCTAAGTCATTTCTTTTATTTTTTGTATCTTCTCCGGTCAAGAAGTTTTTTCTTCTCCCTTGATGTTTAATTTCTTAGCTTTACCTGCTTTGTTTTCAGTCTTTTCAACAGCGCGCTTGAGTGCTTTTAATTCTCTTTTTTTTGCTTTTCTTCCTCTTCCTTCTGTTTCTTGTCGTGTTTTCTTCTTAAAAATTCTCTAAAACTGTCTGCTGAGATAGCAGCTGGTTGTTTTTCATCGCTATTCTTTTTTGTTTTTCGAACCAAAGGTGATGGCCAAAACAAATGATTTTGGAATGATTCGTTCTCTAACTTTCTTGGTAGAGTAATGTTTTGTAAAATATTGATTTTATTATTCCTCGAATTCGATTCCTTTTTTTGGCTTTCGATATTATTCTCTTGATACCCTGTTGATGTATCTGTGCCGTATTGGGAAAATGTAACATTGTTTTCTTGAATTTTTTCTCCATTTTCGCATTTTTTTTGGTCGATATTCTTTAGATATTTTATTTCACCGCATCCCTGGTTTTGTACATTGGATATATTTTTGTTTACACTATGTTCTTTTTCAAGCTCTTCTGTTTCTTTATTTTCTAAATATTCATTTATTTCAATTGCACAGTTTGGATCGATGCTTAATATTTTCTTGTCGGTTTCCCTATCATCCGTGTTTTGGTATTTGTTTTCGTCAATAATCATCTGATCCTGTATTTCACCACAATCTTGATTTTGAGAATTTCCATTTTCAAGTTCATCCATTTGACTATTTTCCAAAGTTTAATTTATTTCAACGAAATTTGAACTAGAGCTCAGTATTTCATCACAAATCGGTAAAGAAAATGCAATTAATGATGTAGCTGGCAAGTACTCGCTGCACGACAAAACAAGTGATAACGGCTTCAGGCTGTGTCAATTAGCAAATTCCCAAAACTACGTGATTTGTAGCACACTATTCGCACACAAACACATCCATAAAGGGTACATGGACAATGCCGGGTAATCGGGCAACCAACCAAATCGACCACGTCCTAATCAATAAAAGACGAGTAATGGAATGCCTAAATGTTCGTACATATAGAAGCCCAAACTGAGATACCGACCACTTTTTAGTAGGGGCACTGATACAACAAATCTTAGAGGCGGTAAGATACACACCAAAAGGTGGCAGAAAACAGTGGAACAAGGAATCCCTGAAGGATGAACAGGTAAAACACTCTTACAGCACAGCCATAACTAAACATTTAGGTGATAACGTTGCTGGGCAGAACGTGGAACATCAATGGGATAACATCAAGACCGGTATACACAAGGCAGCTCAGGAAGTGCTGGGAATCAAGTCTAAAAGCACAAAGGCACATAACAAGTGGTTTGATGAAGAATGCAGAAAAATAATAGCGAAAAAAAACAGGGCAAGGCTAAACCTCCTGAATGATAACCACACCGAAAATAAAAGCCTATATAATAAACTACGGAAAGCAGCTACAAAATTGTGCCGGCATAAAAAGATAACATGGCTCCACGAAAATATAAAAACACTAGAGCAACGCAACTCCTTGAACAAATCAATGAAATTTTATACAGATATCAAAGCGCACTCATACAACAGCAGCTCAAAATTGTTTGGTTGCAAAGCGAAAGATGGTAGGCAGTTAGTTGAAAACACAGAAATCCTCGACAGATGGCAACAACATTTTCAAATTTACTTAATTCTGATCAAGTGGGAAGTGAACCAGACAACCGTCAAGAACCAGCGTGAAGGAATGCCTAGAAAGCTCCACATACAATGAAGTCATGCAGGTGATCAATAGCTTAAAAAATAATAGAACAGCAGGGCACGACGGCATAGTTGGTGAATTAATTAAGAATGGCAGCAGAGCTCTGTTTGAATGTATATACCGTCGTATAAAAACAATCTGGGAGCAAGAAACCATGCCAGCCGATTGGGAAAGAGATTAATAATTCCAATTTATAAAAAGACGAACGAGAGTGCTGTGATAATTATCGAGGTATAACGCTGCTCGGTGTCTCATATAAAATCTTCTCGTGCGTGTTCTACAATAAATTAGTACCACACGCCGAACTCGCAATAGGTGATTATAAAAACGGATTCAGGCCCAATCGATCCACTATAGACGCCATCTTTACGCTAAGACAGATTTTCGAAAAATGCTACGAGCACAACGTCGAACTGTATAACCTCTTTATGGATTTCCAGCAATCCTTTGACAGAACAGACAGAAACCAAATCATCAAGGCTTTGAATGGCCTAGGCATACCACAGAAGTTAATTAATTTAGTGTGTATGACACTAGCAGGCTCCATGGCTGCAGTAGTTGTGCAGCAAGGAACAACGGAATTTTTCCCCATAAGCACCGGAGTAAGACAGGGTGATTCACTTTCCACCTTGATTTTTAACTTGCTGTTGGAATACGTCATCAGGAAGTCGGGTTTGTGTGGTACATTGAGGTTAAAAAGTGTTCAACTGATAGGGTATGCAGATAATTTAGCCCTAATAAGCAGATACCTAGACGCACTCAAATACAGTTTAGTGAGCCTTAAAAACGCAGCAGCGCAGATAGGTATGCATATCAACACAAGCAAAACAAAATATATGAGAGTGTCAAAAACAGTACACAAAGGACAAGGTCTCGTAGTAGATAACACCGTGTTCGAGGAGGTCAATGAATTTCAGTACCTGGGTGCTTAGATAAACACATCTAATTCTCTGGACGCAGAAATAACAAGGAGAATTCAGACTGCAAACAAAACATATTTTAAATATAAACATTTAATGTTTTCCAAAGTGCTTAATCGACCGTCCAAGGTAAAAATTTATAAAACTTTAATCCGGCCAGCTGCCATTTATGGGTGTGAAACGTGGGCTTTAACCGCTAAACAACAGGAGCTACTAAGGTGCTTTGAAAGGAGGGTATTAAGAAGAATTTTTGATTATTAATGGCGGTGTGCGCAGAAGGACCAATGCTGAAATATACGTTCTGACAAAAAACGAGGACATAGTGTGGCAGTGTAAATCCCGAAGACTAAAGTGGTTCGGGCACGTAATGAGAATGTGCAGTGAAAAAGCGGCAAGGAAAATTATGGACTGGGATCCAGGATATGGTAGAAGAAGGGGAAGGCCACGAAACAGATGGTTACAAGCAGTACAGCGAGACCAAGCAACCATGGGCATAAAAAACTGGAGGGAAAAGGTGAATGATAGTGTTCGATGAAAGAACATCACCCATCAGGCTAAAACCCACAAAGGGTTGTAACGCCAAAGAAGTAAGTAAGTAATAAAGAAGTTATGGCGTTTTTAAAAGTGAATTTCTTTCTGAGACACCCTGTATTTAGATGGTTTCAAAGTTTGAATTGAAATACTAATCATTTTGATATAAAGTTCTCTCGGTCTAACATCAACTGTTTTGGAGATATTAACGATTTTATGCAAAAAAATGCTGAACTCTAGGCAGCTGCTAAGTAACAGAAAACAATTGAATGAAGGAAAACATTACCAATACATTATTTTTTTCGTGAATTACCTTTAGAGTCAGAAACAGTATAAGCGAGTATTAATGCTATACAGAGTGCTCAACATTTGCAAATTTAATAATTTCGGTTTTTTTTATGGATTTTGATATTTTTGAAAAACCCTTTTAATGAGCATTCTTTTAATATGCTACTTCATCCCTCTAAAGTAAACTGGTTTTCAGATATGCCTATTTTAATAATAATAATAAAGGACTTTATTGTCACAAAAGCAACTTAAATAGTTACATTATAATACAAAAAGATAAAAAAAAAATTGTGACAAAGGCGGAGTTCAGATGTATGGAAACACCTGTTCGTCCATTCAACCTAGCATAAAAAAGCAATTCAAGCCCTTTAAGATGCTTTATTTCAAGGGATAAAAACAAATGCTGCTAAAATGATAATTTAAACACTTGAGCTCTCCAGAAAAGAACATAAAACCAGGCTTAGAAAATATAAATCCCGTATATTTCTGTACCCCACATTGTACTTTATTGTTTTTGCTCAGGATTTTTCATCACTTCATCCATAACACTTATAAATAGTAGTGGGCTTAATACTCCTCCCTGTGTCACTCCGTCTTTGTGTCTAAGTGTTCTTGTAGTTCTATTTCCCGCTCCTACTTGGTTTAGCGTATTTTCATATAGGCTTTGTATTACCACTATTAGCTCCTCTTCTACATTCTTATTCTTTAGACTTTGCCAAATTTCTGTCCTGCTCACCATATCGAATGTTTTTTTCATGTCTAAAAAGGCTAGAAGTACTTGCTCGTTTTTGGCTAGCGCTTTTTCTGTTACTTGTTGCGGTGTGAAATTATGATCTTGGACGCTATGCGCTGGTCTAAATCCACTTTGGGCGTGTGCTAGTTTTGGTTCCAACAACTGTCTTAATTTATTTTCCAATATTATTTCATAAACTTTCAATCCTGTACATAGTAGTGATATTCCCCTGTAGTTTTCGCAGTTCTTCGAGTCGCTTTTTTATATATCAGTAGGATTGTTGCTATATTCCATTCTTTTCGTATCCTTTTAGTTTCCCATGCCATGTTTAATATTTCTAATAGCTCTTTCCTTCAGTTTGATCCGAGGTACTTTAGCAGTTCCACATCTAGTTGGTCATATCTTGCTACTTTTCCTATTTTTAGCTTACATAGTGCTTCTTCCAATTCTTCCAGTTCTATATTATTCTCTTCAGTTTCTTTTAATTGTTCATTTGTATTTTTATAGTTACTTTCACTTTCGTATTCTGATGTACTTTCGTGATTTAATAGCTCTGTCAAATATTGTTGCCATCTCTCCATTGTTTTTCCTTCATCTATTATATTTGCATGCTGGTCCTTTATTATTTATTTGAGTGCTATTCCACTCTGTTTTCTCATACTTCTTAAGGTTCTATAAAATAGTTTTTTTTGTTTTCTTCACTGTTTTGTTGCATTTTCCTACCAAATTACCCCCAACATTTGGTTTTTGCCTCTTTAATCCTTACTTTAACTTTACTTCTTTGCATTTTGTAGCTTTCATGTATTTGTTGTTTTTTACTTTGTATGTACTTTTTCCATAACTTTTTCTTTTCCTTAACTTCTTCCTTAATATTTTCAGTCCACCAGCTTGTTTGTTTCTTATTTTTCTGCTTCTACTGTATCCACATACTTTTCTTGCAATTTTTAGTAATTTTTCTTTAAATCTTTCCCATTTATCTTCCAGGTTTGTTATTTGCTGATTTTTGCTATATTTATCTATTTCTTTTTCCGTCTCTTCTACATATTCATATGTATCTGATTTGTGAGTGTCGTAGCTTAAAGCTCTTAATTTAGTTTTCTTCTATGTTCTTTATTATGTTGTTCGTTTTAATTTTAGCCTCTAGTAGACATTGGTCCGTACCTGCTTCGTAGCTTCTTTTAACTCTGACGTCTTTTATTTCCTTTTTATAGTTTTAAGATGTAATTATATAGTCTAATATTGAG
The DNA here is from genome assembly GCA_940337035.1 of Agriotes lineatus. NCBI lineage: Eukaryota > Metazoa > Arthropoda > Insecta > Coleoptera > Elateridae > Agriotes > Agriotes lineatus. Next base: position 7,050 of record CALNHX010008239.1, read on the forward strand.
CGTTCATTGCCTGTGTACTTCTCTTGTAATTTTGTGTATCCAGTTGCGTTCATGAAATGTATTGTTTGTGATCAAATCGTTGTCGATGCAGAATTGTAAGTCTTCTTCCGTTCTTGTTTATTGTGTTTTTCCGTGCTTTCTTATTGCTCCCTGATATTATCTTATGTTCATTTCCCATTCTTGCAGTCTCCAAGTAATATCAAAGTACCTTCGCAATTTTCAATTGTGCGTTGTAGTTGCGTTCAGAATTGGTTCTTTACTTCTATCTTGTCGTCTTCTAGTGGTGCACAGTTTATTATCATTGTTATTTTGTTATCTCTTGCAATTTCTATTATTACTTTTAATGTTCTATCATTTATATGTTCCCATTTATTTAGTTTTCCTACTTTGTCCTTTGGGATTAGACATGTTACTCCCGATTGGGCCCATTCCTTTTTGTCTACTCTGCCATATAAGGGTGACCCATGGGTGTATAGTCATCTTCTTAAGGAAGGTGCGAGGGTATGGGAGGTATCCGGAGAGTGAGGGAACGGTCATTACCCTCCCAAGGAGTTGCCATTTCACCTCTCCAGTCGCAATGGAGCGGTGGTCGGTTGAAGAACACATGTTAGTTATGACGCGTACGTTAGAAATAAATGGCGATTCGGTGATAGCAGCTCAACGAGCATTTCGCGGTCGTCCCAATGTCGACCGGCATGGAGCTGTCCCTAACCGACCTACCATTGTTAAATGGGTTCAGAAATTACGAACAACGGGGGATATAAAGAAAAAGAAGTCCTCCACGAACGGCACGAACATAGGAAAATGTTGAGAGGGTGCGAGAGGCAATGATAACAGTCCTGGATATTCTGCTCGGCGACACGCGGTCGCATTACGTTTGTCACGTGAGTCAGTAAGAAGAATTTTAAAAACAGACCTAAAGCTGAAAGCTGCTATTCAGAGAGAAGTCGAAATGATCACCGAGGATACATTGGAAAGAGTCTGGAGAAGCTTTCTTGAGATATTGCAAGTTTGCATCAGAGAAGACGGGCGGCACCTACCAGACATAATTTTTGCTACATAACATTAATGGCATATCTTCCTGAACATGTACATTCTTTAAATTTTTTTTTTTAATGAAAATTGACTTTGTTGTGCTTTTTTTTAAATGGTAAGGTTCCCGTGGGTCACCCTGTATTAATAGGTTTCCGTCTCCTATCCACTGCATGCCGCAGCCTTTTTTCTTAGTCTCGGTGATAGCTACTGCTGTAAAATCTTGCTTTTCGAATTGTTCTACTAGTTCAATTTTTTTACCACTAATGTCTCTAATATTCCACGTTCCTAGCCTCCACTCCCTACTCCTATGCTGTAGTTGTGTGTAGTAATTCCGTTTCATATCCATATTCCTAGCCCGATTCGTTACCGTTTTTACTTCAGCTTTGGTCCTTATCAGTTTGTTGGGACCCGAACTTCTTTCTTTATCAGGCTTTCTTCTTCTTTGTCGGACCATTCATATATACAGTAGACGATTGAAATAGTGAACTAATAAAAACCAGGGTAGTTCACTTTTTCGATTTGTTCACTATTTAGGATAATCAAAAAAAAGAATTTATTACTACAAGAACAACTTAAGAATCTGTATAAATACATATTTAATAAAAAGATGCTTTAATTTTGTTTCTGAACAAAAGAGTCTAGTTTGACTTTCTTATATTTTGTTTTTAGACTATCGTGTAATGCTTTTTCTCTTAGGTTTCGTAATATTAACATGTCTGAATAATTGATATAATTTAGCAACATCATATTTATTTGCTAATGAAGTTACACTAACACCAATTTTTAAATATTCAAGCATTTCGACTTTATCTTTTAATGATAAAAACTTGCGTTTTACAGACAACATTGCTAACATATGTACTAACTCTAACAAATACACCATTTCAATACTAAAGTAAAACAGAAGGACTGAACCAAGCTTGGTTACAATTTCTGTAGCTGATAAAACTTGTAAAATAAATAAACACCTAAATTAATGTCTGGCATGTTTAGGCATTTAAAATATATATTTCATGGTCTCGCATCATCAGCAGAAAAGTTGTTCGCTATTTCGAATTACAGGTATTCACTGTTTCAAATAGCCCTATATTCATAACACAAAAATTTTCGTGTTCACTATATTGGAAGTTCACATTTGTGAATATTCACTATTTCGATCGTCTACTGTAGTATCACTAATTTCTACTTTCCCATACCCCACTTTCCTTCGACCTTTTCATCTCTGGCTACCTTTCTTATAGCTGCCTGGATCTTCTGTTCTTCTTGGGTTAGGTCGCAATCTATGTAAATTTCCTGTTGCGCGAGTCTCTTTTTTTGTTTTAGTACCTCTATTTTTTGTTCAAAGTTCTTCAGCTTTACTACCGTCACCATCCTTTCTCTGTGGCTATTCCTATCTCTGTCCTTATAAATTCCTTCATTTCATGTTTGGCGTTTACTTTGCTAAAATCTCCATCCCTGATAATTATTGTTTCTCTTTTCGCTTCTTTCTTGGCTTTCCATCTTCTTCTTCAATTGTCCAATTCCGCTTTTGAGTTCTGATTTTTCTTCTCCCATTCGGCTTCTTTCCTCAGGGACTCTTCTTTTAAGGCTCTTATTTCCTCTCATTGCTAAATAACGCTTACAAAATCCTGTCCTCACTAATACAGAAAAGACTGAAAACGCAATCTGATCGCATAATAGGACAAGACAGTCGAGGCAATACACACTATCAAACAAATTATTGAAAAAGCACATGAATACCAGCTGGAATTGGAAGCTCTCTTCATAGACTTTGAACAAGCCTTCGATAGCGTTAGAAGAACTAAATTAATGAAAGCATTGAAGGAACTAGGAGTATCTGCTAAACTGAGAAGATTAATAAAGGTTACATTAGTTAAAACAACAGCAACAGTAAGGACACAAGTGGGAAATACAGAAGAATTTCAGATAAACAAAGGAGTAAGGCAGGGCGACGCTCTCTCAGCGACACTTTTTAATCTGGCCCTAGAATATGTGTTGCGGAAAATAGACAAACGAACGCTAAAAATAAAAGGAAGTCAAATAATTGCATATGCCGATGACCTAGTGATTATTACAAGAAACCGCAGTATAATGGAAGAGATATTAAAGGAGATAGTAACTGAGGGATCGGCAATAGGACTAAGAATAAATGAAAACAAAACCAAAATAATGAGAATTGATAAAAGGCTCGAGGACTGTCACACTCAAACAAAAGTAAAAATTGGAAACTTCAATTTCGAAATGGTGGACAAGTTCAAATATCTGGGAATCACCCTAAATAACAGTGGAGACAAGAGGACGGAAATTAATGAGAAGATAGCATTAACCAATAGAGCATTCTACGCAAATAAGAAAATGCTACAGAGTAAGATGCTGAGGAAAAACACTAAACTGAAAATATATAGGACAATTATCAGACCGGTAATGTTATACGCTGCAGAGGTAATGACAATGACAAAAAAACAAGAAGAGGACCTGAGAATAATGGAGAGAAAAATATTAAGATATATATTAGGCCCGGTAAAGGAGGGAAATGAGTACAGGAGCAGGATGAACCATGAATTAAATGAAGAAATAGGCGAAGATATAGTCAAGATCAAACAACAGAGGGCTAAATGGCTAGGACACGTCTGGAGGGCCGGAACCAGTTCAATTATGTACACCATACTCGATTGGAAACCAGAAGGTGTAAGAAGGAGGGGACGACCAAGAAATACATGGTGGCAAGAAGTTACTGAAGACCTCCGAGGTATTGGAGTATACAGGTGGCAAGAATGCACAAAAGACAGGAAAAAATGGCAGGAGATATGCAGCAAGATTTAAAATAAACCAAGATGGGAACTGATCTATCCCAAAATAAGATCTAGAAAGCTTATAAAGCGGCATAACCCCCCTTGGGGTGTCCAGCCACTATATATATATATATTTCCTCTCTGTATTTTTCCAGCTAGTTGGCGATGATTTTTATGGCTGTATTTGTGCGGCTGGTGCCTGTCTTTATATCTTGAATCTGACAAGATAGTCCCATTATTAGTTTTTCCAATTTCTCCATGTTTGTTATCCCCTCTTCTCTTGCACTTCGTATTTTCGGAAAACTCGGTATTTTTCTACTCCTCTTAACTGCCTCTGGTTCTTTTTAGGTTGATTTTCTTTTTGTTGTCTTTTCCCTTTGAAGATTTCCGCTACTTCACCGGCACTGTAGCACCCCTCTGACATTTAATTAATTCTCTTTTTCTGTTCATGTTGATTTTTTATTTTTGGGGCCATTTATACTAAAGATAAACACTGCTTATCGCGCCCCTTCTATTCTCCGCTTAGACTGTTGCCCCGACCTTGGTGATAAACGTCATTACCATGGGCGACCTTGTAGCTTTCGCCTCTCTTGGCCGTTATTACGATCCTAATAACGCTTTGAATACCGGGGAATTATAACTTCATGATTCACCACACTTTGCACTCTGCTATCTTGCAGCAACCACTTCTTAACTTTCAATTTGTCACTAGCATGTGAAAATTTGGTGTGATAAATCTCGTAAAACGAGTAAATTTGCGTCACCGCACACTTTCACGTCTCGCACGCTGTTAATTCTTATCAACATTTGCTCTGCTCAAACCCTTGGATCTGTTAGTGGACAGATTAGCATTGTTTCTTCAAGTGATTGTGTCCTTTCTACAGCTGGTACATTGTCAGGTATCACAATATCTGGCAATTTCAATTGTAGTATTCATATAGTCCATTTACTTGACATCTGCACTGTCAAACTGATATTATGTTGGCACCACTGCAATTTTTCACATTTTAACAATTAAATTACTGTACAGTCTAATAAAAAAACTCATTATTTTTAAGGTATAGTCAAGAAATTTTTTTTAAATTCTACACTGACAGTGCAGATGTCAAGTAAATGGACTATAGTAATGTAAATAAATCTGAATGATTTTTGACAGTGTTTATTCATTGTTACGACAATTTTATGGCATAATAATGATAATATTATGACGCCAGTCGACGACAAAATTCTTTAGAGCAAGATCATGTATTATGCAATTATCTACAACTTTTGTTAAGAGCGTTTTTTTTTGTAAGAAAAATTGCAAAATTAAAATATTACAAAAATTTCCTTGAAGTCCAAAAATTAATAATTAGAATCATTTGTTTAGAAACAAAGTTATATACTACGTTATTGTCTATACCCTTGGTTTGTGTATAAATCACAAAATTAAATTTCTAAAAAAATTCTTCAAAGTTCAAAAATTAATAATGAAAATAAAGATGTTTAAAACAGTATTATACAGGGAGGTGCATGAAATATGGCCAGACCTCTATGATCGTTATTCGTCATCTAATATACAAAATCCAAACACCAAATTAAATGATTCATTGATAAGAATATATTTTCCTTCATTTATTGTGAAGAGAAAAAATAAAAATTACAAAATGTTTACACATGGATGTGGCATCAAATCAGCCATGAAATGCAATCAAGTAGGTTGAGTACAAGGTGATGTTCAAAAATGAACATCAAACCCGACTTCAACTGCAGTTATTTCCAAGTTGATTGTAAATGTTAAGACTCAGATGCTGAATTTGTTCGAAATGAACTTAGACAATTCTGAATCCATTTCAGCAATTGAGTGAATTCGGCATCAAGTCTAACTTAAATATCATAATTTAGATAAATGAGTAATTTACTGGAAATTATGAATGGAAAGAAAATAGACAACAATCTCAACCATCATCTTTTGCTGTTTCCCGTCCCCCGTCAACCCACAAAACATAATATTGTATTGAATAACACAACACCAAAGAAATGAATGTCCGCGAGAATTGACGCCTTTGCGACCTTTTCGATCCTCGGAACGAATCCGGAATGGAAACTTGGATTCGATCCAAATCGATCCTGACCCGGATTCGTTCCTTTGTACCGAGTCCAACCGGAATGACACAACACTACTGCAGATGTTCAAAAGTAAATCAACATCAAATCCTGTACTTTTTTTGTGGTTTTATTGTTACCCATTTCGTTTCAAATTGTAATTTCCACAAAATTGTGAATTTACCTAAATTATGATATTTAAACTCAAATGTGTATTATGTCAGACAATTGTAAATAATAATAATAATAATAGATACGTTAATTACAAATAAATATTTTCTAACACAAAGCGCTTACACACTGTATATCGATCTTAATGGATGTAGGAGTTGTATTAATAACAGCTACAAACAATTCAAAAATTTTGTATTTAAAAATTGTATTCCTTAAGCTATCTGTAACAAGTTTGTAGGCAGCGAAAGAATCTGGTATAAAATGGCCTTGTTTTTATTCCATTTCAAGGCCAAATAAACTTTTAATATTCAAGTACAGAGTCGAGCCTTAATAAGAGTCATTTGATCAAATAAATCAATAACACTATTAGATACAAATTAATACAGCTACGCTGGTTCGCCCATTACACCAGCCTGCGCCGCCACTAAGTCCTCCAATTTAACAAAGCCATCTACACCAGCTGCACGTTCAAGATCTACTACAGTCAAATTACTCTCTACATTCGTTTTCACTTCCAGCAGATTCCCATCCAAACTTAACATAATCTGCTGTTTAAGTGGAAAATCAGAATTTATGTCTTGTTTTATAGGTTGTAGAGATTCGGCTTCAAAATTTAAATTACCAACAGTAGGTTCAGATGTGTGGGCTTCGACATTATATTGTAGATTAATTTTATCACTGCAAGGAGATAACGATTAGCTTGTAAAACAAATGTGTATACCACGTCCATAAAATGTTTGCCTTCCGCGGAACAATTTGGCAGACTCGACTTCATCTCGTCCGCCAGTCATTTCGTGGCCTAGGCATATAAATGACTACGCTTACCTAGCACCTGCTTTTCTAACAAGCATCAAGTCGTGTATCTGCATATAGTGCTTCTTTAAATCGCGTTTACTCCGAGTTTTAAATTTGCACGTGTTGCATTTCAACATCTTGCGAGGTAATTGCGGCTTCTCGTTTGGTAGACAAGTGTGGTTTGTAGTATCGTTGCTTGGACTCACATCGCAAGAAATATTGTGTGATGTATTAGTTATAGATTCCTCGCAATCTGTATTGAAACTTAAAACCACATAATCTTCTGTTGGGGTACTTTCCTGTAGGGCGATTAATAACGGTTCGTCTGAACTAGCATGAGACACACTAATATTGCTTTCTGTGCTTTCAATGGGCGAAGGCGAAGGCGACGGCGAGGGCTCGAGATCCTCATAAATGCAATCTACCGGATCTGCAACAAAGTAATTGTTGATTTTTGTTATTAAACCATTCATACTGCTACAACCATCATTATACGTCAGCGTTGGTCTTATGGAAGTCACAAATTCTAGGTACGACTCGAGATAATTCATAGCGCAATTTGTTGGTTTTTAGCAGTGGTGTTATAAATTAATGAGATCCTTTAGAAAAATAGTTTTTAATCATTTAAGTGAGGTTATGTTGCTTGTCAACTAAGTAGTGTCTCCGGTATCACTAAAGGGTAAACTAAGATATTTTAATAGTAGTTTATTTATCTAGAAGGAAAATAACTATTTTCGGATTATTTATGTTACAAAAAATGGAATATTAAAATCCTAGTAGTACTTTAAAGTAAAATTTTAAAGTTCAAGTACTTTGAAACTTATTTATTGTACAAAAAATGAAACATTAAAGTCCTAGTACTTTAAAGTAAAATTTTAAAGTTCAAGTACTTTAATAGTAGTTTATTTATCTAGAAGGAAAAGTGGCATTTTAAAGACGAGAAAGTTGTTTACGTCCGAGGCGTCAGCCGAGGACGGAATTACTTGCGAGGACCTTTAAAAACACTTTTCGTTCGTGGTGAATACAACGGTTTATTTCATACTGCAAGTTTAATGAATTTTAAATAAAAAGTTGTAAATCATTTCAAATTTCATGTCAACAACTGACGTATAATTTTAAAGTACTTGAACTTTAAAATTTTACTTTAAAGTACTAGGACTTTAATGTTCCATTTTTTGTACAATAAATAAGTTTTAAAGTACTTGAACTTTAAAATTTTACTTTAAAGTACTAGGATTTTAATGTTCCATTTTTTGTACCAAAAATAATCCGAAAAATGTCATTTTTGACATCAGTATGAAATAAAATTATACGTCAGTTGTTGACATGAAATTTGAAATGATTTACAACTTTTTATTTAAAATTCATTAAACTTGCAGTATGAAATAAACCGTTGTATTTACCACGAACGAACAGTGTTTTTAAAGGTCCTAGCAAGTAATTCCGTCCTTAGCTGACGCCTCGGACGTAAACAACTTTCTCGTCTTTAAAATACCACTTTATGCATCTAGGACGAAAAATAGCGGTCAGGCAAGGCCATAAAAAGCGTTTTCGTCCGAGGTGCATATTAGATTTTTCCGTCGACCGTCATAATTTAAAAAAAAATTAAAGTGGAGTCCGAATTATAAGAGTTGTTGAGGACGAAAAACGTTTGCGGACGAAAAGCATTCGCGGACGAAAAGCATTTGAGGACGAAAAGTGTTTCCGGACGAAAAATTAATGGTGTCCAAAAAAGTGACATTTTTGGTACGCAAATGCGTTCGTAAAATCACATTTTATAGGGGGGTCGACGGAAAATGTCATTTTTGATATCAGTATGAAATAAAAATATGTATACTTCTGGACACAATTAATGGACCAACAATAAAATTTAAAATAACTTTACGAAAACATAATATAATTAAATAATATTTATTGTTCATTGAAATGTTAAACAGTGTTTAACATGGTCGCGTCATCGAATGTTAAGATACATTTAACATGCATCCACTCATTTAACATGCATCCACTCGCGTCCTCGAATGTTAAGATACATTTAACATGCATCCACTCATTTAACATGCATTCACTATAGCAACATCACACATATTCATGGTAGTCCGATTTCGATTTAGTAGTTTTTAGTAATTATTATTGATTCAAAATTATTGCCTCAATGAACAATAAACTAATGAACACATTTCGAGGGGAAACCGTCTTAACATTTCTCACATAAATTACCACTCTTGCTTCGCTGCGCTCGCTCGAGTGGTAAAAATATGCTCGAATGTTAAGACTGGGTTACCCCTCCTAATACATTAATTACTATTACAGTAGTTATTAGTATACCTAGGCTACAAAGTGATTTGGGTAACGAGAATTTTGAGGAATGTTTGGCGAGCGACACAAAGTCAAGTCCGCCAAATTTCTTGTACATATTATAATCAAAAACGCATAATTAATTCTACGTCTTACTAGTACATTATTTTTTCTTAATATCTAGAATACACGGCATATTATGAGGTACATAATACCCTGGCGTGCATTGTGAGCTACTATTATAGTACGCGAATGGTCAGAAATCACGTACTTCGATGCGTTTACAGTTGATCATTCAATATAACCGTTCTTACCATTATTTAGATTATTAAGAAACACTAGTAATACCTAACTTTTTGAATGAACTATACACACGGGCATAAATATCTTCATAATACTATTGGTACATAAGTAGGTAACTATAAAATTGACAATTACGGACATAATTACAGCAATAACAACGGCCATGAAATAGTACCAGTTTGAAAATGAATAAGGCAGCCGTAATTACTAACTTTATTTGATATATATACAGTATGATCGAAAACTTTCAACGTCTAGAGTACTGTGGAATTATTTTGTCAAAAAATTTTGTTGGCATTTTATATCTGTCAGGATTGTCATTTCAACAAATGCAAACATGCTTGTTGAATACATAAAAATGTTAGTAACAAAAACAACTACAGCTATTCAAAATCATTTGCTGCATTTTCCGTACACAGAACCACCTAGTGCTCGGCATTAAACATCCTGTAAAAGTTAACTTTATCTGTCAAAAGTGTATAGGTTATATTATTAAGTAGCTTTACTCATCACTGCCAACATAAATTTAATTTTAAAAAATCCACAGCTCTGTAGACGTTGAAAGTTTTCGATCATTCCGTACTTGTGATACAGAATACATAATAGTAGATTATGTTATTAGGAGTAAAAGTCATACTTTATGTGGCAAAGCTGAAGCTTATTTAGCCGAACGTTAGTGAGGCAAATAATTCAGCTAAGCCACATAAAGTCACTTTTACTCCGAATAACATATACTATTTTATCCGCAAACGTATTCAGGTAAATTTCATTAATATATATTTAAAAAAAAAGGATTAATCGGAAGAGAATCGAACCCAGGCCACTCGCGTGATAGGCAAGCACTGTACCCCTGCGCCAACCTCTGTTTTTCAAATAACGCGCTACTGTAATGATATATGAACATACTGAATCACCCGAGCTAATAGCACACGGCCACAGCAGCTGTCACACCATAACCCACGGCGACAGATGCTCCGATCCTCTGCTTAAAGGCTTATTTAAATTAAAACTTTTTCGTATTCTATTTGAAAATAAAAACCGGCCTACGATCTAAGTCTAAAAATTAGCAAAAATTTTAAGCCATCATACAATTTAATCGGCCCAGTATCTTCGGAGGAGATAGCGAACAAACATAGAAAGAAAGAAAGAGAGCAACGATTTTGTGTGTTTAGGCAAATAAAGTACGCAAAAGTTGGTATTTTATTTGCTTAGGCAGATAAAGTGACACTTTTACCTTGTCAATAAAGACAAATAAGTTGTCACTTTTGTGACGTTTGCGGATAAATACTATTATACAAAATAGGGTATTATGAGAGGGCATTTCATAAGGCCGGGTCAACGCTAGCGTCGAATTTCTAACCTATCGCGTACCTCGATGCGTCGACGCTTACACAGCTATAGTTGATCATTAAATAAAAGCTTTCTGATCAGAGCCGGAGTAAGGATATGTGAGGCCCAGGGCTAAATTTTTTTAGAGGCCCCATTCCCATTTATGCAACGGGTACAAAGGGATCTAAATTATTAGAAACCGCACTAGATTATAACCTTCGAATCTATTCGAGGCCCCCGAAATTCGGTGGCCCGGGGCTGCAGCCCCCTTAGCCCCCCCTTTAATCCGGCTCTGTTTCTGATCCATTATTTAGGTTACTAAGAAACACTACTAAGGGCCGGTTTTACAATGCAAGTATAAAGTCTGGAATAGTTATTCTCCGGATAACTTATACCTCAAGTTATTCCGAGTATAACTTTGAAGGCGTTCTAGAATCACCAAGGGCGAAATAGTCTTCCTGAGAATATCGGCGTGGAAGCTTTTAGTTTATATTGATAGATCTCAAAAGCGGGAATTTTTAAATTTGGCGGTTGTTGACTAGCAGCATTGTTGATTTTTGAACACTTTTGGATGCCACTGTAAGACTAATCCTCAGCAACTTCATCTTTATTCGAATCAAAAACGTTTTAAATCCAATGAATCCGTTTCGTTTAAACAAACTTTACACAAGAAAACAAGCAACACAAAGCCGACTGCTCTGTACAACACTGGCAATTGCAATGGGAATACTATAAAAATAAATGATCCATTATAAAACTAAGAAGCCGAATTATCTCCTAGAGCAAATGTCGGCTTGCAAGAGGCATTGTTGAAGTTATTGAAGTTATTTACAAATTATTAATGCTTGTGAAACGGCTGAATAATTTCAGTATAAGATTCCAAACTTGAAAATTGCTTATATCGCAAGATAAAGCACCTCGTGTAAGTAATAGCCATTTGTGTTGCGATGACGAATTAATCCTGACCACCGGGCTAATTATAGCAGGCGATAGGAAATATTTCCTGTTCCAGAACATTAAATTCGAAGTTGCTTTCAAGGAAAGTTCATCACAACACCGGATTTCTTTGTGTTCAAAGTATCTGGCGTCGTCGGGACGCAAAACAAAGCCATTAGAAAAACACTAGAGTCGTCATTAATCTTATTCAGGGCAACCAATGCACACGTGTGAATGCATCGAGTCAGCTTGTAGGCTGAGGACGATCCGTTGCGATTTTTCCTAACTCTATTGAAATTCGCGTGGGGTTCCCTTAATTGTACGCCGTTGAGTTGCAAAATGTTATAGAACGCCAATAGCAGGTACTCATCTGGTATCTTCCACCCTTTTCTTTCGATTCAAGATCACACGAAGCGTCAGTTTTTAAAGTTTAGTTACCAGAAAGACATCGGACAATTGTGACTTGTTTCGCAGCCCTGGGCACGAGTTTCCTTGCTTGGTGCAGCATAATAATTTATAGTGTGCCCTTTGTTTCTGCCTTCCCGTCATGCAGTTCTCGTAGTTAGTTACTCGAAACACCTTGAGGTAAAAACTAGTCGCTGCTTGTAATGTCGAGTGAGCGTACTTTCTATGTAACAAGGTAGGATCGTGGATGGACGAGACTGAACGTCGCACACAGTTGTTACCAAACCAAATTACTGTTCCTCATTTCAGAATTCAAAGAAGAAGTTTCTAAGAGATTTCTAAAGTCTGTGGCGCCCCTCTTTCTTTAACATCAATAACTAATTTAACAACATATCGCCTTAATTCACGTTTTACCGAATTGAACCCTCCCTCCCGACGAACAGCTGGCTTGTGTATCATCAAATTGCCTTTATGAAGTTACCGGTTAAAACAGCTGCTACGTAGTAAATACCAATTTCGCCTGTAACAAACTTTATGCATTATCGAAATTTACTTTAAGAAGGAAAACTAGATTATGTAATATCATTGCTAATAAAAACAGGGCAACTCTTACAGTTATTTTAGCTGAATAGTACCTTTGTAACTATGGTTTTTATGAATGTGTGTTTATAATTAACTCGAATGGCATCAGTGTGCTATAAAATTATTTTTTCTATAGCTTCTATAGTAAGTAGACCTTTGCATTCGCTTTTGTCAATGTAAACTTGGCGTTTTCTGAGAAAGGAGCTCCAAAGTGACAAAAATAAGTGTTAACATACAATTTGTACGAATATTAATGGTATGCCTGATTTTGCAAGAGAATTTAAATGTCAAACTGACTGTAGTTAAAATTTTAATTTCTAATTATTAGAAATTTTGCTCATTTCACATTTCAGATGTAGAAAAAATGACTAACTTTGCGCTCTTAATACACAATAAAATATTTTATTTATTGTATCGCTTGTTTGCCGGAGACGCAAAGAACATTCTGAAAATACATAATTGGAGAACAGCAGCCCTAGATAGAGACAGATGGGGAAGATGCATAAAGGAGGCCAAGGCTCGAATCGCGCTGTAGCGCCATGGATGGATGGATTGTTTGGACAGGAGTATCGTGTCTGTGACCCAAGATATTCGGCTGTCAATTTTATGATATAATGTAACGGTATAATCGAAATTTTACGACAACACCGGACCGCACTTACAATTTTTGAAAGCCTAAATCCCCGAAAATAGCTAGCTAACGGGGTCCAAGACTTCAAAAGAAACACACCAAAATATAGAGGGCTCTTTGTAGATTAAGTGCGGAGGGAGAAATCTTGACTCAAAAATTACTTTACGCTGCCGCTGTCTATACCAACACAACACCTCACCCCTAAAAGGCACTTCGTCAAGCGTTCGTCCTATGTGCACACACAACGATAAGTTTTATAAAATTAATAAAATAATACAAAGATTACATGACATTCCATAAAATGCGCGATGTTATGCTGAATCGCCTAATGAAAAACCGATAGGGAGGGTCAGTTGAATTTCCCCTTAACTGCGAAAAGAAACACCATTACGTTAATGAAAATTTGTGAATGTTCAACTAGCGAGTACCCCATATATACACCAAGTCATTGGGCAAGTTCATATGTTTTAATGAACGCTGTAATTATATCTTACAGGCGATACCTGTGATCTGGAAAGCTGAACTGGTAATGTTGCTGGAAACCATCCAAATGATAGTGCATCAGGGATTTTTCCTTCTCGTTATGCTCCGGGCAGCATGGTTTGGCATTGAGTCTGAGGCATTTGAGTAAGTAGTTGTGTAAACATTGGGGGAGCCTTTATCGTGAAGTAAAGCCTCAACTGTGACAAAAAGTCGGATCAACCCGGAGGCTCCTTAATAATTGCGAATAACCAAGGGGGAATCTCGTATCAAATGGCGTTAGTTAAGTTACACTTCGAATCACATTTTGTGGATACAGCATCTAGTTGCTTTCACCCCGTGCCTCCCTTTCGAGACAATTGGGTTTCGATTCTATACACGCCACATCGTTGCCCTTGCCTGATAACATCCTCAAAGGCCAAATTCATCCCCCATCGTCAAGATGTGTAAACCACTCTCTGCCATGGGTGGTTGAAAAGCTGGAAGACACTCGTCAGCGGACCAGAATGAATCCGCTGGTATCAAGTGGCAGTGGTTTTTCTCAAGCGTGCGATGTGCCGCAGAACAGATGGAAGATATAATAGGCGGTTCTATCAGCATTCGAAGATTGTTAAGCTATTATCGGAGATAACTTGAAAAATACTGAATGTTACTTGGAAGGCCTAAAATAAATCCAATATAGCATCAAATCCCACAAAAGTAGGGCGATAAACGGTTCCGTACTGAGAATTCATGCGGTTCAAAAGAGTTTATTTTTGAAAATAGAATAAAATCCTGCATCAGAGACCAAGGAAGATTAAAAGCCATTTAGCCAATACTGTACCTGATCTCTGAAAATGTTTAATATAAATTCGCTCTTTAAGCGTGAATCCAAGATACACGCTAATAATGAGGTTAAGTGATAAGCATTCAAACTTCAAACAACCGTTTCGCGCGCCTTTTCAAATTTCCAGTAGGTTGGCTTAGCCACCAACATCCAATGAAATGCCTGATTTTATAAAAATAATAGAAACCATTCTATTCCAAAAGTTTTCATAAAAACCTTTTAGGTGACGTCATCAAAATACAGACGCCGTAAAAAGATAATTCGGTAATGTCATTTTTATAAAACTGTGGGCTGTCACTCTATCAACGTCCTGTTTATAATTTGTTTACAGTGGGACAGGGGCTTACCTAAAAATATATGTACAAGGTGTCCCAAATAATGAACACCATACTTTGAGAATACAAGAAAATAATTTCTATAACCACGAATCTACAAATGCTTATTTATAAAAAAATTTCATCTAATTTTGATAGTACTTACGATACGTAATTGTTTGAACTAAGAAGAATTTAGGGAAAGCCAAAATATTTAAAAATGCCAAGAACGTTATGCCATCGCCACTATTAAAATCAGCATTTAGTAAATAACTTTCCACTATTTATGTTTTTAAATTTAAACGTGAGTACCTACTATGTAAAATGTTACTATAAAATATTATGCTTTGGTACGCTAAAATAGTAATTTATTATCGTAGTTTTTAACTTCAAATGCCAAGATATTATGGTTCTATTAAAAATTAAGAATTAGATCCATCAATTCATGGCTCTTGCATTCGCAACAATCTTTCTAACGCATTAATTACTAACTGACTGTTATGTTTGATAACTTAATCGCAAAGTTAATGTGGTTGATGCATAATCCAAAATATAGAAATATTGTATAGGAAAAAAAATCATTTGGAAGCGTTAACTTAGCCACATCAATTCTGCGTTCATCTTTGTTGGCGGAACATTTGAACTACTTATTAAGTAGCTTTTCTGATTGGAATTGAATTATTGTTATATTGAATAGTTTTGTACATCTGCGTTTTTTGCTGTTCTAAAATATAGTTTACAGTAATTTGGCTTTAGGAAACTGTATAGTTTTTGATTAATAGTAGCTCAAATGAACTTACATTTATAACCTTGTTTGACAACAAAAATAAGGAAAGTAGAATTTCGAAAGCTAAAATATAAAAACACAGCTCTACAGGAAACCAGCCAAGTCCCTGATCCTCGGCATGGATTTGCAGCTGAAACCTGATTGCAAGAATTATAAGCCAACAAAACGTCGTTGTGAACCAATATTAATCGACGATAATAGCACTGTGAAAGCATCGATAAAAACTGAACCAATAGATTATTCTACTGTAGCAGGAACTGATTCAAAACAGGTTAAAAACTTTGTAAAACCATATATTATTAATATTCGTTACAAGAAATCCTTGCAAGATGTCACCTGCGATAATAAAATCATCAAGCGGAAGAAAAGCTCTCAGGCAAGTGAACTCAGTCAAGGTTGTAACATGGATCTCGATATTGAAGATCAGTTGTCTACCTTAACAGACCTCTCGGTGACAACTAACTGCCATAACACATGTGATGTGTTGTGCCCAGGCGAGGTGTACCAGTGCAACGAGTGCAAATTCAAAACTTCCCAGAAGCACGTGCTTCGCAAGCACATCAAAACGCATAGTAGCGAAAAGCCATACAGGTGCAGCAAGTGTAATTACCGGTCTGTGACCATGCGCTCCTTACAGAAGCATCTAATAACGCACATGCCGGAGAAGCCCTACAAGTGCCCTAAGTGCAGCTACAGTGGGTCACGTAAATTGTATCTGGATGTTCACATGAGGACTCATGTCGTGAACTCGTCCTACAAGTGCAGTGCGTGCGAGTATACTGCTTCGCAGCGGAGCACTCTGACTAAACATTTCAACGTGGAGCATTTGTTTTTGCCTGGGTGATTTTATTTGAGTGACTGGCGATGCTACGAGAGAACGAGACTTGTGTTTTTAAATATGATTGTTAATTAATTTTTAAACATTTGCATATTTTCTAATATTTTAAATGTCTTAATACGCAGGCCATTTTCCTACATGGAATGAAGTGCCCGAACTTTACTAATACTTATTTAGAAAGATGAATTATTTTAAGCTCTTAAGAATATAATGTTTTAAGTGTTTTACGGTTTGACTAGAAATTTCATTAATTTAAAAGTACCACAAGACTGAAATCTTATTTTATTTAAAAATTAAGTTCAGATATAAAGTTTTGAAACAAAGTATTTATTTTGATTTTTTAATGAAAAACTTTGGTACGTCAAGGAAACTTACTATTTCGCTAAACCTGTTGCTCTACTATTCGTAACGTTACAGAACAAAATAATCAGTTTCTTGAGAAATCAAAAGTTTTTCATTTGTTGCAAACTTTTGGAAAACACTTGTACACAGTGTCCCAAAAACTCACCGTCCTACGTTACGCCATAGAAAAAGAAACATTTTTGTAACCGTGAATCCCCAAATGCTGAATTATACAGAAAAATACATCGAATTTAGATAGTATTTGCGATACATAATTGTTTCTGTAATGTGTATGATACGATATGATTTTAATATACTTATCTTGAATTAACTTAAAATTTTGCGTCTAGAAATTTTCCACCTCAGGAAGGTGGAATTCAAAAATTCTTCTGCGTAATTGAACGTGCAGAATTTGTGGGAGACGAATGTAGAAAAATATGGTATGTTGTAGATCGGAGGACTAGTGCGATAGGATAGATTAGGCGTCAATTTAATTGATGCAAAGTTGTCACGTACAGGCTCTTAATGAATTAGTCGTACTACAAAAGACGAACTCGTCATGTATATACCGTTATAGAAAATAAAGCTTTTATTACTAATTTATGGGTGCATTATTTCACTTGTTTCACATATTGGAAAACTGTAGTTATTAGCACTGATTTCATTCAACAGCAGATAATGCTCGCATAGTGGAGCTTTATAAACAGCACATGAGAGCAAGGGTAAAATTTGTATTTCTTGTATAGACACAAAAAAGTAAATAAGACCAAGGGTTACTAAATAATAGCTGTAAGGTAATATATAGCAACATTGTGTTATAATAATTTTAGTAGCACATTTTATAGCAATGGAGTAAATACAGGGTGTTCAGGGTGGAGCTTGTAGTGGACTGTATGTTTTTTAATTTGAAAAATTCCAGGTTAAGTCTTAGGGGTGCAGCTTGTAAAAGGATGCAAACCAACGGTCTTGTGTAGTCTCACACAAGAAATGTAGTAAAGACTCTGATGAGAATAAGATAGTATCGAGCATTTTCTTTTAAGACTAATTTGTGTATAAGATGCTGAAATGCTATTCTGCTTACTATTGATTTAAAGTAAGTAGTACAAATAGAAGCCCATATTGTTTAAATAAACCATTTGAAGTTTTGTTTAAGTGCTATAAAATATAAATAAATTATTTAAAGTTCTGTTGTCAGTAATCCGTTTTCATATATTGGTTTTACTCGGATTTACTATACAGCGTGATCAGAATAATAGGTAAAAAGGAGCAACTTTTTTATTATCCTTTTTTTAGAATATCTGCTTCTTGATAAAAGTCCGTGCATTTTTAGAACTCAAAATGCACTTGCCAACATTTAAATATCTTGTTTCATATACGGGGCAGGTTCAAAAATATGAAAATAGCCCAAGAACAAACTACATTTATTTTTCAAAATACAAAAATGTTATTTGGATAACATGCTTGGAATGGAAAGAAAGGGTCAAATACGAAGTCACAGCTAGCTACTCCAGCAAACAATTTTGTCTAGCTTTTTCTATTTTTCTCTGCCAGCCTGTGGATTATGAAAAATGAGATAGGTACTTCAAACTTAATCTATTATCGAGTACGTTAAGGATGTACTATCAATCTAAGTTTCGCGCACGTTGCAATCAGAAAATTACGTTAATCGAAATTAATGTTAAAGAACCTATTTTTTAGTCCAACGTAAAAAAATGCAAGAATCTTCAAAAAATGTAATAACAAACTATTCGAACATCGACAACAATTCCATACAATTTATTATACTGTTTAACTGAGTATTTATAAATCAAAAACGTCTAATAAATAAAAAACTTCAATAATTTCATTCTATGTAGCTACCTCCTTTCTAAATATTTGTTATAACGTTTCAATTAAAAATTATAATTGTGTAGTGTTCGAACAGTTCAAGGATTTACAGCAAATTAGACCCCCACCACTACGGTTGCGTGCGCATCGCTTGCGCGGAACCGAGAGTTCCCCAGCTCAAGATTTGGCATCATTGGTTACACCCTCACTTGGACGCCGTTCGAATAAAATCTAAATGAACAATTTTCCAGGCCAAATATTCAGTCACAGCCGGTGTTTTTTATATCGTGTGTTTCAAAAAAAAGCTCATTCGCAGCATGCCATGATCAAGTTGAAGCTTGCCGTAACTTGATACATAACTACCCATTGTAGCAAATGAACTACCATTAGTCAGCGAGAACTAAATTACATCTTTATCTTGAACTATTTTCCTAAAAATATACAAAACACTTCATCAAAACAATGTCAACAGCAAGCTTTAGAATTTGCAGTCACGATTTCAGTTTATATTTTCCGCTGACATGTAGTATTTAAGTAATTAAATTCCTTAAATCGTTTATGTTCTGATGAGTACCAAATTCAATCAGTTAACTGTGGTTGTGTAAGCGGATTCAGGGGTAATATTTAGACATGGCCATTCTTAGCGCAAGCGATAGTTGTGCACACAACTGTTCATGGAGGTTAAGTTGCTTTGTAAATAAACCAATTTTTGAAGAAATGAGTTCTTTTATTTCAATTTAGACGATAACAACAAATCATAACAAGTAGGTAATCATTAAAATTGGAAATTATATTGTTTATATTTCACCAATACATAATAGCTATTTATGCAACAAGTGCTAAAAGTCGACTTTTATGCGCGAGACATGAAAATTATGAAACGAAGCCGAAGGCTGAGTTTCATAACATGTCTCGCGCATAAACGACTTTTAGCACGCGTTGCATACAATATTTTATCTACGACCTTAATTTTACCGTTATTAATCCATAAATGTCGATTTAAGAAAGGTTCGCATCTGCGACGCTGCGTCATAATGAATAGTAGCCTACGCCGCTGGCGATTGTTTGGCCACGCCCGTGCTGTCAAGGTCGAGTTACGAAATGTAATTATTGATACTCCACATATGACTGTATTCATTACATAACGCTTTAATTATTTCAAAAACGCTTTACCTGTAACGCAAGAAGCAACTAGAATAGCTTTACAACTTCACTTGCAGTTCGAAATTGTAGTTTTGAACTCGCTTCACTTTTAGCACATGTGCTAAAAGTAAACAGCTGATTTCTTTAAACACGGTAAACTATAAAACGTCACTTTTAGTGAAACAAGCTAGCGCTAAAAGGCCTACTTTTAGTAGTGGTCGTAGATAAAAAAATTTTTTGAACTCATCTGTCACTTTTTTGCACGCTTCTGTCAAAACAGTTTATTAAATTCAAATATTACATTTTATTTTTTATTCAAATTTATGGTTATAGTACTATTGCTAATATTGCTAATAACAATACCACCGGAAGTCGATGGTACAGAGGACGAAACACTGTAATCAACTACATTTGAAATGTACTTAACTTCAACCTGCTTCAATTCTGTTTTTTTGTTTAAAAGAATTTGACTTGCAGAATTTACTTTTTCCTCGATGCATTCTTCTGCGTATCCCTCTGCGACTGTTGAAGACCGCCATCCTCCGAGACGTTTCAACCTTAAAATATCAGCCCCCGCACCAACTAACAAAGAAGCTGACGGCCTTCTAAAACTATGGCCTGTATAACACTCTGGATTTGGCAGTTTTAAATACGAGGCGATAAGGCTGGGCATTTTAGCAAACTGATTAATTCCAACAACTTGAACCGTACATTTTCCATATATGTACTGCAAAAAGAATCTCCGATGTTCCACGTGTTTTGGGCGTAGTGCCATGTATTTTCTGCAAATTTCAGCAGGATTAAATATATTTTCTGTAATGGAAGGTACCGTAAATGTTCTTTGAATTTTGGTTTTCGAATCTGGAATTTTCACGATTAAGTAAGAATCCTCGTCTTCTATGTCGTCGATTTTCATCTTGGTCAGTTCATCTCGTCTGCATGCACCTGATAAATATTTTAAATTCAGCGTTTCGCGGGTGAGTGCTACGGAAGTGCGCCGCTAGGGGACGCGGAGTTGACGAGCGGATGTGCGGGAGGGGGAACGCGCAGTCTATCGCCGAACGTGGAAGAACAAGCAGGTTTGAGCGGGTGAAGACCGTTGTGTGTTTTTAAGTTGTTACAATTAAGGACACAGGACAAGTTAAGAACTTAGGTATTGAATATCGATGTGTTAGATGTGCCCCCTTATTTTTGTATTTTTTCGGAATAAAGAATATTGTCTTAAAGTGGTGAGAAAATATATCTTTAACACACCTGACAATCCCATAATTAACACTACTTTCATTAGTAACAATTTTTCATCAGGTGATTCTACTAAAAAGGTGGTTACTTCTTCCCTCGTAAAAACCTTCGCCTTTTTGGGTTTGTACCCCTCACTTCGTCGTTTTAAAAAAGCCGTTACCTATAAAATCATAATTAAATAAGCCTTATTGTTATTTTATTATTGTTAGGTACCTTAGGAAATCTTCCAATATTAACGTGTTCCTTTGCTACCAATGTCGACTTTAACATAGAGTATTTGGACCAAAGAGTCGACGATTTTAATACTTTGGATTTTTCACCCAAATAGGCCAAAATAGCAGTTTCTGATACTTTCCGAACCTCCTTCTCGTTGCACCACGCCCTGAAAAGTTCGTATTCATTTTCGCAAAGTTTTCTTGATTTTTCAGGTAGAAGCTGAAGAGTAGCAGCGTCCGCTGCTTTTTGAATATCATCAGGGACATCACTTTCGTCTCTCATGTTTAAAAATACAATGCACCAAAACGTTACTTTCGTGGAAAAAGCAAAAATAATGGCGACACAAACATCTGATTTTGTTTACTAAAACTAATAATACCTTGGAAACCCAAAGTATGCCTAACTTGATCTTTAGCGTTCAATTTAAAACATTGAAAGCGTATTGTAACTAACATGATTTTTAATGAGTTTTCAATTTGAAATGATGTTGAGGTTTTGTAACTTTTTTAGCATAAATATGTGGTAGTCGAAAAAATTATGTATACAACTCGTAGCTAAAGCTTCTTTTTGCACTTGTGAGATTTAAAGAATTCGCCTGCGGCGCATTCTTTAAACTTTCTCACGCGTGCAAAAAAGTGGCACTTTAGCTACTCGTTGTATAAATAACTATTAGGGTACTTCTCTGATTAAAGATTCTGCTCTTTTGTCGCCTCATCTTTAATTACGATTCGTCCCCTAAAACAATATTTTGCGTACTTGGTATATAAATAGCTACTAATACTATGAAGTAAAAGTGTTACATAGTAACATACACTTTTTGTGTCAAGAAACGTCAACTTCAATGGCAGATTTTTTAATTAAAGATAATGACTTTTAAGACGGTTGCGGAAAAAAATTCTTTGAAAATAATAGACATAAATTGTTTTCTATTAAAATTGTAATAGTGAATAGAATAATATGTTTTGCTACAAACAGTTATATACTGTTTATTAAACTAAATAATTCTCAATATACACGAGCGGTAGATAAAAAACATGTTTTTTTCAGGTAGAGTACATTTTTTGTTTCAAATACGTCAAAGTATCGTAAAGAAATTGTTCAAAATGTAAAATTATGGCCCCATGCAAAATTTCAAAAATATCGTCTGACTTATGAAACCGTGTTACCACAAAAGTACTTCATCCATTACGCAGGGTTACATAATTTTACATTCTGAACAACTTTTCTTGATGATACTTTTACGTATTTGAAACAGAAAATGTACATTACCTGAAAAAACATATTTTGTACATTGTACCGCTCGTGAGGGCACACGAAGACCAGTCCAACATTTTAGTATTACGATTCTTGATTCAAAATTTTATGACCAACATCACCATGTGTAGTTCCTTTGCCAATTTATACACACCCTGTATAGATACAACAATTGTATTTATAAAGGCAGTGTGTATTTTGATGTAAAAGGTAAATTTTCAGTAGAAATATAACAAGTGCTTGAAAAATTTCCGGAAATATTTGGAAATATGTTCTGCAGCTATTTTTTCAATAAGTGCATGAGTGCATGCCAACTGAAAAAATCCCGACTCCGAAGGAGGAGGGATTTTTTCAGTTCGCATGCACGAATGCTTTTGTTGAAAAAAAATAGCTGCATAACATATTTCCAAATATTTCCATAGGGAAATTTTTTAAGCACGCGTTATATTTTGATAGAAAATATCACGAATGAAAAAACACAGTAAAGAAAACATTTTTATTAAAAAAATTACGAAACTAATATCTAAGTACTAATAGTTTACGGTTTTTTGTGATGACAGTGACATAAGTGGAAATTTTCCGGTAAATTTCCGATTATCAATTTTCGCCGTTACCATGGCAAATTTCTAACTAAATTTGCATAAGGGATATTGTCAAGGAAATTTAATGGGAAAATGTACAAGTTTTAAAAAATCTTACACAGACAAAATCAAACTATTGCTTTCCATATACAGATTGTCCGAAATCCGTTTTGAACATAGGAAATTAATGAGTGCGACAAGGAAGACATAAACAAAATGAGTAGCAAGACAAAGATAGAGTGTAATCATGGCTAGCTAAATTCTTAAACTAAAATTGAGTCAATGAAACAAACTAACACTTCTGTCAAATATGTTAAGGGCCGGTTCTACAATGTGAGTATATACCTAGAATAAGCTATCTGAGGTATAATTGGCATAGTTACCTTTATTACAACAATCGTTTCTAGGGTATTTATTCCCCGGATAACTTTATCCTTGGAATGTAGAACCGGCCCTTAGAGTATAAAGTGAGGTTTAAATAATTACAATAATTATGTGAATAGTAAACAATAGTAGATTTAAACCTCACTTTATACTTTTAATGACAGATAAAATATTTGACAGAAGTGTTTGTTTGTTTCATTGACTTAATTTTAGTTTAAAAATGTACCTAGCCATGATTACATTCTATCTTTGTCCTGCTGCTGATTTTGTTTATGTCTTCCTTGTCACACTCATTAATTTCTTATGTTCAAAACAGATTTCGGACAATCTGTTATGTTTCATCAAGATCTTGTCAAATTGTCACATTCGTAGATCGTAAGCATTTCATACTTGGAAATTAATAACTTTATTATAAGCTCCCAAAGCCTTTATTATTATAATTAATTGACTGACGATTAATTTGAGGTAAAGTCATACACGAAGTCTACACTGCTTTTAAAGGAGACTTAACCAAAAACTGCAGAATTTTTGTTTTGCTTGTTTGTTTGTTTGTAATGGACAAGGCCTAGGCATGCGGAGTACCAGGTACGATTGCGATCATCCAAAGGTGCACGGTTTTTCATTACTAAGGCAATTCTTAGTTTTGTCCATATATTATAACTGGCTATTGTCAGTGGCGTTACTTTTTTTAAATAATTTAAAAATAAAGTAATGACAGTGACATTTAAAAAAGTTTGTAACGCCTATGACTAAAAGGCAAAGTTACAAAATAGTTATTTGTTTCAATAGTACAAAAAATGCATGAATTCGGGGCAAGTAACACAGACTCCGCTGCGCGTCCTCCGGCGAGTCTTATGCATTTTTTGTGCGAATGAAACATACTATTTTTTCTCCAACTACTCATAAATTTGGTAATATGACTTATTATTTAGAATCAAACATTGTAGGTTATGTTGTAAAACCGTCATGGCACAAATAAACAATCACTATACGGGAAAATTAAACAACAACGACGGTGATTGCCAAATATTGACAAAGCGTTTGTTTTTTATTTAAAATTTACCATGTAAAACCCTATCTTGCGTCCATTTTTGTACTAGTGCAAATATGAATCGAAAAGTGTACAGTTGCCAAGGTAATTGGTGAACATCCCGAAATGACTTACTTTTTATACAAAATTATTCGACAATATGGCGTCTTATTCGTGTGGTTGGAGAAAAAAATATTGCGTGCACCTTTGGATGATCGTAGTGGTACCTTAGACACCGACTGCTTTGGTCATATGGTCAAAGTCCTACTTTGAATTTTGCCGAAACTAAGGAGTTCCAACCCTAGCAAGGGATCTTTTACATGCTACACATCGTAGTAACATGGGACCCACGGCTTTACATCACTTTCGAATGATGGCATTCTGTAGAGGCTTTCATCAGCATTTTTTTAGTTTTAAAAACCACCGGGATCGGGGATCGAACTCTCGACTGTTGGATCAGTAGCCAGAATGTTTAACAACTAAGCTACGAGCCCGGCACTTTTTGTTTTGTCCAGAATTTTGTAGTTAAACTTAAGGAAGGCAAATTATTTCATCACAGAAAAAGGGTAATGTGTATACTTTACTAGGGTGCCTTGATGTCAATTTAACGTATTTGTCTTTTCCAAGGTAAGGACAGATCGTTGCCCCCTCCCACTCTAAAGTGCTTTAGAGTGAGAGCGGACAACGATCACGGTACCGACAGATTGTTGTTTCCTCTCACTCTAGAACATTTTAGAGTGAGAGGGGACAATGATCAATGTATGAACAGAGCAAACAACGATCTGTTCGTACCCTGGAAATGACAAATACCATATGATCGAAAACTTTTATCCTTTAGAGCAGGGGTCGGCAACCTTTTTCGGACGGCGGGCCATTTTCAAAATAATTTTTTTTATGCGGGCCGCACATTCAAATGTAACTTAAATAGTGCTTTTATATCATATACGAGTATAAATATTATTAAAAATAAATATAGAAAAAATGTATTTTTTATTGACATGCTATAATAACAATAATGTTAGAGAACAAAAATTTTACAATTCTTAAAAGGAAAAAAAAAGAAAATACAATTCCAATTAAATATGTATAAATATGTAAATATAAAATATATAAATATAAAAAATATAAAATATTGTAGTGAAACGTCATACGGCTGTCAACATGAACGCACATATGAACATACAGTAGCAAACTGGCGAAATGAAAGAATTAGTGATGGGCCTATCCGGAATGAATAATCGGAAAGTTTCCGATCGTTCAAAAAATTGGAAGGTTCCTATTATTTCGGAACTTTTCGGAATTCGATTATTTTACTGTTCGGTGCACAAAATTCGGAACTTTCGGAATTCGATTATTTTACTATTCGGAACACAAAATGAGAAATCGAAATGCCAATTTGAACTGAACGGAATACGAAATGTTGTATTGACTCACTTGACTGCTATATGCTGGTTGGCGAATGTCGACGGGTCGCGCCGTGTGCGCACGTGTATGATACGTGAATGGCACTAATGGCAGTGGTATTTCATAGATTAATTATTAGATAGTACATCTAGAGACTTCAAATTCAAGTATTGTTTTATACTATCTATTATGTACTTTATGTGCTATTAAACTTTAAAATATCACTACCATTTTCCGAAAGTCTATTAACGTTACTGTAATAATTTGAAAAAATATTTTATTTCCTCATATCCCACTGTGCGACTCAAACTCATAAATTGTTTTTTAGGATACTGCATTGCTAACTAGCATTGCCAAACATACAGGTCTTGCCCTACGATTCGACCTGTAAAGTATTGGCGCGGTCATAAAAATGGTGCTACCGGTCTAATAACGTAAATAGCTATTACTGACCGTCATACAAACCCAAACAATAGATGCCAACGCAGATAAAGGCTTACGGCGCGACGGCGAGTGCTCTCATCGTAAATTTGCACGCACTTCATCTTCTTTCCGCTTGTTGTTATTTCGCTCGTTTTCCCTTGCTTGCATTTACGGAATTTCCGATTATTAAAATCATCCGATTATGCCCATCACTAGAAAGAATGCTACACTTGCTAAGCGAGACGTCGTATTCGCTGGGGAG
Organism: Agriotes lineatus; assembly: GCA_940337035.1. Taxonomy (NCBI): domain Eukaryota; kingdom Metazoa; phylum Arthropoda; class Insecta; order Coleoptera; family Elateridae; genus Agriotes; species Agriotes lineatus. The sequence continues at coordinate 33,768 of CALNHX010008239.1, forward strand.
TGGGGATTAAACTTGCGCAGTAAAATAGGTTTCCCACTATGCTTCTGTTTGTCGCGCATTTTTGTCACCGGCCACATTTCGGCACGCTTGCGCTCTAAGTTTGTTGATTTTTCCTAAAGTTATATTGGTGCGTTGGCGGGCCGCGCAAAAAGTTGCAAAGGGCCGCATGCGGCCCGCGGGCCGCAGGTTGCCGACCCCTGCTTTAGAGGACTGTGGATTTTTTAAAAATTTAATTTATGTTGGCAGTGATGAATAAAGGTACTTAATAATATAACCTATACAATTTTGACAGAATTACTTATCTTTGAGAGAATGTTTAATACTGAACACTAAGTGGTGCTCTGTATGGAAAATGGAGGAATCACTTTGAACATCTGTAGTTATTTTTGTTATCAACATTTTTATGTATGCAACAAACATTTTTATATTTGTCAAAATAACGTTACTGCTATAACCTTAAACTGACAGATTAAAATGCCAATATGACTTTTACTAACACGACTGCCAACACAAATTTTTAACAAAACAATTCCATAGCCCTCTAGAGGATAAAAGTTTTCAATTATACGGTACGTCAAATTGACATCAAAGCACCGTAGACTTTACTATCCTTCAGAATTATACTCCCGAATGACATCTGCAATAAATGCATGTATTATTGTGTTAACATATACAAGGTTTTTCACTCCTGGTTTACAATTATCTGGAATTATAGTTTTTTATATAGATTATCCCAGTTTGAATTTGTCGATTTTTAGGAATTTTGTGCTAGTAATAAATATCCCCAGAATTCTGGAAATTTTTGGATTCCCATATGACAAAGCTAACAAATGTTTCACCAAAATAGACAAATATTATGGCAAATATAAGTAAAATAAGCCAGCAGAGAAAATTTCCAGCACATGTGAGACATTGTAGAAACTGTCACAGTACTATCGCAGCATGCTTGAACAGTGACAGTTGTAAAACGAGATTACGTTAAGGAAACAAGAATATTTCAGAAAATTTATTAGTTTATTTTTTGTCGAAATTTGACTGTTTTTGTTAAGACACGTTCATAAAAGCATTATTCTTTGCAACAAGTAACAACTACTATCTATTCACAAAACTTGTGAACTGTCAAAACACTGTCAAGTTGGTATCCTGTTTAAATTCTGTTTTGGAACTTCTGCTTACTGATTTTGGCAGCACTGAAATGTTTGCCATTTAAAAACTTGACTTATGTCACACTTTCTTGTAAGAAAATAATCTCCCAACTTCTTTAATTTTTTTCCATACTCTTCAGTTGCAATGGAACAGAAACGAAAGAGGGTTTTATTATTGGAAAGGGAAAAACGCTATAGTTCATTATTACAAGGAAAAATTAGAAGAAAATAGTTTTGACTTCTGACACATCTAACATAACCTTAACTTTAAATATTACTAGAAATCACTAGATTCGAAGTACATTCCCAAAAAAAACTGTAATTTTCAGGTACACTCAGCAAATCTTTAAAACATTTGACATTGACAGTTCATGAGTTTTGTGAGTGGATAATATGTACTGGTTGATATTTTTTACTTATTTAATTGGTGTCAAAAGTATGTGCTACAGAAATTATTGTCCTTAACATAGAAGCAAACTGGGAAGTTTCAAACAATTTTATTCTTCAACATAGTTCCCTAACAAATGGTTAATACACTTTGTGTAACTAACGGGTGTTCAAAAAGTCTTTATGTCAAACGTATGAATAATATGTTGGTGGCACTGTACGTCAAATTCGAGGTTAGCGACTTGCAGTGCCACCAACATATTATTCATACGTTTGAATTTCCATAGCCGCCCAGGACGTAAAGACTTTTTGAACACCCGTTATATTGAAGTGCTTTGATTCCGTTGGAAAAAAATCAGTTTTCTATTCCATCAGTCACTTATTCACTGTCATTACAACCTCTTCGTAACTGGGTACCTCGAGATGTTCTTTCAATATTAGAAACTGCCACTAGTTATTGTCACAAATTTTTATAAAAAAGAATCTGGGTTTCTGTTAATTCGCCAAAAGTCAGTTGATAACATTTTTGGTACCCAACGTCCAGGGATTTGAAACTCAATTCTTCGTGCAAAGTTTTTAGACGTTACCCAAAGAAAAGCCCAATGTTTCTGTTATAAATTTCAGTAATTCTTCGATCATTGGGTCCCACATTGTAGACCAAATCAATATTTTCCTTGATAAGACTGGGTTCAGCAGTCGAACACCTGGTGCATGTTTTGCAGTAGGTACTCTGTCCCTAATTTGAAATCCCGAGACCAATTCTTAATAGCTTGATATGAAGGTACAGAATCCCCCAATACATGAGCCTTTTTTACAAAGGTACTTTATCACAGCTCTTGTTTCACTTTTGTCCATTATAAAAAATCCCAAACTACAGTGAAACTAAATTAATAACTTTTATCTACTCCTACTGTACAATGACCATTCATAATTCACAGTTTGCAGCCAATCATAAAATTCTATTTTCATTATTCAATAGTTTGCAAGTTTTAACCAATCAGAAAATTATATTTTCATTACTCAATAGGTTGTAGCCAATCACAAAATTCATTCTTATTATTCAACGACTTTTGAAGTTAACAGCTGTCACAAATGTCATAATTGGGAAATATGAACACAAGACTCCTATTGCATTGGAGTAGATAAAATATCGTATTATATTCGCGATTATGGCCATTATTCACTCAGATGACTTGCACCACGCGCCTTCGGCTTGTGGCGCAAATGTCATCTTCGTGAATAATGGCTGTCATAATCGCTCATATAATAATATACTATTATCTACGACCACTACTAAAAGTAGGCCTTTTAGCGCTAGCTTGTTTCACTAAAAGTGACGTTTTATAGTTTACCGTGGTTAAAGAAATCAGCTGTTTACTTTTAGCTCTAGTGTTAAAAGTGAAGTGAGGTTATAAAACTACAATTTCGAACTGGGAGTGAAGTTGTAAAGTTATTCTAGTTGCTTCTTGCGTTACAGGTAAAGTGTTTTTAAAATAATTAAAGCGTTATATAATGAATACACTCAGATGTGGAGTATTAATAATTACATTTCGTAACTGACCTTGACAGCACTGGCTTCGCAAACATTCGCCCGCGCGTGGCCTACTGTTTATTATGACATAAATTAAAAGTGTCGCAGATGCAAACCTTTGTTAAATCGATATTTATGGATTAATAACAGTAAATTAAGGTCGTAGATAAAATATTGTATGCAACGCGTGCTAAAAGTCGTTTATGAACGAGACATGTTATGAAACTCAGCCTTCGGCTTCGTTTCATAATTTTCATGTCTCGTTCATAAACGTCGACTTTTAGCACTTGTTGCATAAATAGCTATTAAATGCAAAAAGCCAACCAAACAACTTTGCATGTATTTACATCAATAAATGACTGTTTTATAAAAGTTGTTGATTTCACAGTCGATGCCTTTTATGCTAGGGACAATAAATTATGGATCTCCGTGGTATTGATATTTGTTTTTTCTTCAGACTACCATATGCAACATCAGATTCTAAACAAGTGGAAGTTGCTAAAATAACTTGTTTTAAACTGGCCAAAATGTGCAGACCAATGATATTCAACCTTTTCTCTGCTTACCTTTACATATAATTTATCTTTTAGTACATACCACCACAATATTACTGCATCATATTTCATACGGTTGCCTAAAATTGTACGGAACATGGCAATTCCATGAGTTGAAAAATGTTCAAATACTCTGCCGTAAGAGTTACCGAAATGGAAAATGCAATAATTACTTTGGTAGCTAGGCAACAAGTACAATACTAGAAACAACATGCTATATGTACTATTGTACTTGTTTCCTAGCTACCAAAGTAATTATTGCATTTTCCATTTTGGTGGCTCTTATGGAAAATAGTGTTTGAACCTTTGCCAACTCATGGAATTGCAATGATCCGTACAATTGTAGGCAGCCTGTATATTCACTTGTTAATTGATGAAGTAGGTTGTACTGTCATCATTTACCTATTAACATACAAGAGTAGCTGCTGATCCGTATACTATAAACTGCTAGCTACATTATTTCTTAAATTAACAATTCACAAATTTCCAGTAATAATAGATTCTTCCTGTAACGAGACAGGCTTGTGGAGTCGTAAATGCGCACGTCGGTGTCTTCTGATGGCCTCTAGTGATCTATAACCCCCTACGTTGTGTACATCACTTTGTTTTAATTTAACAGATTTTATGAATGCTTTAAACAAGTTCTCGTAACTTGTGTACCTTTAGGGTTCTTATAACCCTTGTAACTGCAAGTTCTTCATTTAAGTAGGCTCATACACACACTGATGAAATAAAACGCCAAAAACGCTTTATACATTTATTAGTAGCTTCAGCGTACTTATGCGAACGTTTTGTCCGTCCGTCCGTCCGTCCGGATCGCCTGTAACTTTCGAACGGCTACAGATATCGAAATTTTGAAAAAGGGGGCAAAGTTGTTGCTAAGGTCCCGAGCACCTTCATGCGCTATTTGGTTTTGGCTTTCCACTTTGCAAAATTTCCAAGCATTGTAGCACAGTGGCGGTTTGTCCACTTGGCGCCATCTACAGAAGCTCGGTGGTCACGTTTTGAACTACATATTCTGAAGCTACTCGTTAGACCTGTCCTTGAGCAGTTTATTAAAGCAATAAACCCTATACTCTCGTACATAAAACTAAATTTAACAACCAAATTGTTCCCTTTACCTTTCTGCAGTGGGCACAGTCTAATGGGAAATGTAATGCTCTTCAATTTTTGGTGTAATAATAGCAATACGGTGACTTAGTCAGTGCAAGGAAGGACTTGAGAGTTTGTAAAAGAAATTTATCAGTGAAGGAAACTGCGCCGCCGCTCTCGACCTGTTGTAGCGACAACCGCGTAATTAGGGATAAGGAAAACCACCGTCGTCTGTCCTTAACCTGCAGTAGCGAGGAGCTCGCCCGCCAATTAAATGTAGCGACAACCGCGAAATTAGGGATAAGGAAAACCACCGTCGTCTGCCCTTAACCTGCAGTAGCGAGGAGCTCGCCCGCCGATTAAATGTAGCGACAACCGCGGAATTAGGGATCAAGTAAGGTGCCCAAAAACTGTTGTCTTGACTCCGTCGAGTTTCCCTTTAAATAGCCGCTCGGAAATACCAGTGGTGTTTCCACCCTATAACCAATCACAGCGTTTCCGTTGGGTAATTATCCAATCATAATGTTTCCATTATGACGCAGTATTTCTACCGCAATTTAAATCGTATTATAATATTTTCGGTGCCCTCGATGTGGGTGACTAACACCCCGAGTCGTAAATTGCCACTTTAATCCCTATTTGGCTTTCGCCGCGTGACGAATTTCCCAATTAGACTATGCCCAAATATCTCCAGTTTCCTGTAAGAAAAGTGTGAATTATGTGGCCACATATTTCACTATTAAGCTGAAAGCAAAAATGGTCCAGGGCCCTGTGTGTGTAACTTAATATGCCCGCAGTCGCAGCTGAGGGTCAAAAGAAAACCTTAATCTACCCATTAATATGCTTGCACGTGCAACAATTCCTTATATTGGAAAAACACATTCTGCATCTCGTAATTACCAAATTCAAACGAAAAACTTAAGCATCTAACATTAGTTGTTCATGTCGCGTCCTCTCACATTCCCGAGCTGGAAGTCTGGAAGATGGAACGATCTGCAGCTGGCAGTGTACATGGCTGCAGAGAAGAATTTCTGTATTACTGGGGCGAACCCTCAAGGTTTGCTAATTGAAATATCAGTTTTTGATTTTCTGCAGTTGGGTTTTTGCTTGGAACTATATCAACTGATTTATGGTTGCTCGAGTCAAGTAAATGTGATGTTTTTCTTAAGCAACGATGTCCTTGGTTTATCTGTACTATAGCTTATCTTGAATTTTCTGCATTCTCCAGAACTGACTGCTGGTTTCAATTCGAAATTTGTATTCTTTGTTCACTGGTTTACTGATTTTTGTATCTCTGCGTGAAATCTAGTTGTCTTAGATATTTTTCTACCATTGTAGGTTTTAACATTTCTTTGAAAATAGGCAATATGGTAGGTGCTTTTCTAATTATAAATTTTTGGTTGATACGAAAGGTTAATTTCAAAATATATTTCGATAGTCAAATGAAACCATTTGAAGGTTGGAATTGTTCTTATTACACTTCTACTTCTTCAGAATATTTTGTAATTTGGATGTTTCTTTTTGATGATATGGTGTGGACATCTATTTACTTGTCTTAAAGTCTCAAAATTTATTGGATATAGATTGAAGTTCAGATTATGTGAATAGATCTGTGATCAGCAGGCTCTCATTATTCTGGTATGAGAATAAATCTGGTGAAATGATTTGCCAAGACAGGGACTATACTGGCTTCGTCATAATAGATTCTGGCATACTACTTCTTCTCAGTTTGTTCAAAACAATTTGCATTTTTAAATGTAATTTTTTATTATGTTCTTTGTTCTCTTATCCTCCTCTTACACAGATTTGTATTCCCAAATGACTGTGGTGGATGTTTGTCAGCATTCTAGGTCTAAGACACTTCGGAATTATTAATATGCCTGATGTAAATATCAGCCCTGTTTACGTAGGCAATTTTTCTTTCAATAGTTATTTTTGAATTTTATAATACACCAGTTAGCAGTTTGGTAACATCTACATTTGTTTTTCTAGTTATTGGTATACCTAGTTGCAATTGAAATTTGTATACTTGTAGATATTACGTATATAAATAAAATTCGAAGGATGGGAAAGCAGCAGCCTATGATAACATTAGACCAGAGATGTTGATGTTGTAATATCAAACACAACGGACACAAATATTCACAAACAGACATATAGTTGAACAGGTTAATGAATTTAAATATCTGGGATGCACACTAGATAGCCAAAGAAAAAGGGATACAGAGAACAATGAAAGAATTAAAGCTATAACAAAACTGTACTACATACTGAATAAAAGTTTTGTAAGTAAGAGAGAAATATCATGACACACAAAAATAAGAGTATTTTAAGACCGTTTTTAACCCATCCTACTCTAGGGGTCAGAATCCTGGACTTGAACTAAAAGACTGAGTAGAAGCATCCAAGCCATGGAAATCAAAAATCTAAGAAGCGCAAAAGGAATTACCAGAGAGGCTAGAATCCAAAACGAATAAGACAACAGTTAGTAGTCGATCAGCGTTGAAGCTGATAGAACAAAATGAGCTGAAATGTTGTGGACTTATAAGCTAGACGTTCAAGATCAGTATAAAGTTAAGGTTTCAGTGACGTGCAATAAGTAACTTTATCAGATCTAATTTATTTTACATACAAAACTTGAGTGATAATATGATCTTTCAGTAAATTTTTGTCATTTAGTATACACTACAGTGTAAATATTCAAGTGGTAGAAATGGAGAGGGGAAGGGCTCTATTCACTTACGTACAGTACGTTTAATTTGGTTTTTCCTTATTGCTATATGCTAATGTCAGTATTGTATTATTATGTAACACTATTTTATGAATAGCAGCCTAACAGAAAAACCAAAACCAAAGGCATATACCAGGGTGGTGACTTGCATGATGCATCATAGGAATTTCACTGTGTAATGTTAATCTCTCCTAATTATTTTACAGCATATAAATAACTTCCATATAGACAATAATCCTGTATCAAAAAATATACGAATCTTCAAATATAGTAAAGTACATTTTTTTTCTATAATAATTTTCAAGGTCAACTTTATAGGGGATAAGTTGCATTCCTGCAGGGTCCCTAGTTTTAATAATGTTGGTACATACCTTTTTAGTTATTTTCTTCCACTAAAAAAATGATTGTCATGTTGACAGATACCTATGTCATAATTTAATATCGCTTGCTTCATTTTTGCATTTAAAATATTTCTTGGTTTTCTTTTTTTATCCGATTTTATTGATGATGATGATGATGATTCCATGTTAAAAAAAGAAATTTGTCAAGAGTTCAAATTAAGAAACTTTGACATTCAAAATTGACACATAACCATAATTTTGAAAAAGTTCTACCAACACGAGGTATAAAAATTTCCTAGTGTTTTAATCACATAGCTACCAACATTGTAACACTTTGACAGTTATTATAGAAAAAAAACGTACTTTAGTACAGCAATTGACAGACTAATACTAGAAACTACAAGTACAGTACTAAATAATTGTAAGTGTGGTAATTACATTCAGAACAACATTGAAATCACCATGTTGCATTGCACATTGAAACGATTTATAAGTTTCATATTCCTGTAAATACTTAATGGTACCAACATACTAAAACAAATTAAAATGTCAAGCTAGAGAATACATAGTTCAATATTATAAGAGAAATGCTGAAGTCTTATGATATTAGCACTATAACTCATCGTTCCCTAAAATGATTAAGTAAGTCATAAAGTAAGTACTTACATATTTTATAGCACGCTACAGTGTTTTGTTTCACTAATAATGCTCTAGATTAAATTCTTTATTGCCTAAAGGCAGGTTGGAGATATCCTCTTTTAATTAAAGCTGCATTACTGATAAAAATCATGATATAACACTCGCCTTTGCCTAGGCTGACTCAGTGCAAAGTGCAAACAATGGTATCTGATAAATACTGGTTGTTCTAGTAACACAAAACAAAGGGTGAACTGCAAGAAACGATCAATATATAAGTGCTTCCTATACCTGTGAAAAGAATATAAATATGAGCTACGTTATAAATGAAATCCCCATTATTTAATGAGCATTAAGTTGGTCATTATTGGCTCGTTTGCAGTATTGGTTCGATATAAAACATGCTTGAATCATAGTAATTTTTTTTACAATTACTGTGATATAAGTGCTATATAGTACAGATGTAATTAAGGGCGAATAAATTTCAGAATATTTCTCATCCGGAGGCGGTTTTTGCCCAATACAGGTCCAGTTAGTCTAATATTCAAACAATATCAATAGTTTTTTAAATATGAATTAAAGTGTACTCTGATACTGTTGAGATTAGTATTGGTAAGAAAACAGGCAATGAACGATTCCCGGAAAAATGACCATAGTAACTCGTATTTTAAGTACTTACAGGTATTCTAACGCTGACACTTCCAATAGCTGTGATGGCCAGCAAGCTTGCTAAAGGATGCATTTACAAAATTAGTTACCTATTGTAAAAATATGATCACATTCTACATTTCAGAAATGCACAATCTACATAATGGTCACATCTTGTTCAGACAGCATTCAAATCTAGTGAATTGGGAAACTTACCTGAAATTATGTATTCTTCAATGAATACAACATATGGTTAGCATTTGGGAAAAAAATTAAAAGAGCAATTTTTAAAATATGTTTAGGCATGCTACTACGAGAGCACTCCGAAAAGACTGTGTAAGTTCGAGCGCATTAAAGATATGGAATCTATAATATTGGTGGTAACACATTTTCTTTTAATACAGTTTGAAGACAAAATAGTAACCATACCAGAAGAATATGTATTAAAAAAAAATCCTCTAATTTAAATGTGATATATTGAATCAATATACTGTAATGGTATAATATACTCCACCACACCACGTTAATATTAATAATTTATTATTTAAGAATTTTCAAATGTTGAACTGAGTAAAAATCAGATGGTTCTAATTTTATTGTTTCAAATTAAATTGTATTATGCCCTCTCTTTTATTTTATCTGACTGCAATTATCATTCAAAATATGCTAGCTCCGGTAAAGATTCAACTTTCATCAAAGGGTGGCTTCATGACAATTTCACTATTAATTTATTTAAAACGGCACGCCACTGCGTTCCCATTCGATTTTACTACGCAGCCGAGCAACTATGAACTGGTATCAAATGTACAAAGGGGTTCCTAACCTCGCATAACATGTCGTTTGATTCGCAAATTCTAACTTTTGTGAACGTTAAATCGGGTAAATATTCAAATAATCTTATTTTGGCGGTTCTAACTTCTTTTGTTTTAGCCAAAACCGGACCTTGATTGTTAAACCGACGCCGCTTGGGTCGATTTCATTTGTTCTGGACACTTAACCTCACAATTTGGCTTTTAATTATAATTACTGGCAAAATAGTTCTGATATCGGCTCGGATACGCCTGCTCTCTGCTGCTTTCGGTGTTATCTCGCTGGTACGTAAATTTCCGGCTCCTCAAGCTATTATGTAAGTTGTTACAGTACCTTATATTATAAATTTACAAAAACCGGATATTATCTTAGTTCAAATACAGTACATTTTATCTTAATTATTATTCACAGTAACTAGAACTACACAATTCTTATAAACTAAATTACAATGCACATTGGATCAGTCTTTAAATTGTCTGTTGGCGCACTGCACTTGTTATTAAATGTTCTTATTGTTTATTCACGTATGTTTATTGACTCACTTCCTTTTAGAATATTTGAATCTCATGTTTGCTTTTCACCAAATTTTAACAACACTTAACTGTCTATTTTTCTTGAATATTTTGCCAAATAGAAATAAGGACTTGGTAATTTCTTCTTATAGTTATTAATTTGCCTTATTCATTTGCTCTATTGCAATATTATCATTCCTTCGCCTCATACTTTTTTATAATCGTTCACAAAATGTATTTTAAATTGGCTAACATGAATTCTATGTTTCATACCTGCACGTAGCAAACCTCTTTGTGTTAATTTGATTTTATTAGGCACTTTATTCTGCCAAATATAATAATTACTTTACTTTAAACTCAGATTTCAACCCTGTGAAAAGTCAGCTGTCTCCTTAACGTTTCTAAATTCATTCATTTATTTGAACACAGGCATTTCACACTTGTCAAATGCATTTACTGGATTATAATTATAATGATTTTAACATTGCGGCCAGATACAACATCTCTACTCTGTGCTTAATTTACTTTTTATATCGCACTTCAATCAGAGCAGGGGCGTAGGGCCCAATACCATCTCAATACGTTTGCATTGTATTAATCTGTAAGAGTAAGACAAACTGAAACACAATTTATGATTTGAAAGATTAAGTTTGTTTTCGTATAACCTTTATTTGTACCCCTTCTTCTTCAATGTGAAAAAGCTTCACTAGTACTATTTAGAAAAAAATCTTCCAAGGTTATTTTGACCAAATAAAATAATTACATTAAAGCTGCTATGAATTAGCTTTAGTACAAGTGGTACTGCATACAAGTGTGTTAAACGTTATTTAAATAAGATTAAAATTTTTATTGTTATTTGCACATATATTTGCCCAGACAAGTTTGTAATTCAGATTTCCCTTATTCGTGTAAAGCTGATTGTTCAAACTAATTAAAATTTAAGCGTGCACTAGTTAAGGAATACATTTTTATTAATCAGTACTAGCTGATAATGTAAACATGTTTTGCAGTATTTCTTCATTTCAAAGCAATAGATAAAGCCAATAAGTAAAGATTAAATTCCATTGATCTCGAGTTACTTGCATGGATTTTAATATTTTCCTTCTGATTGTACTGGAAATCCCAAAAAAACTTCAAATTTAGATTTTATATTATTATTAAGGTACGGAATAATTTAATGATAAGCATTTTCAAGCAAATACTCAATAGCGTATGCTGAATATTTTTGAGAAGATTAAAATTTAGTAAAGATTGTCGTCACAAACATCAATTTCTAGAGTGATTGTAATAAATACATTTGCCTTAAGGCTTTATATCAAAAAATGTTTGCAGTGATATTTTTAATATAATAAATTATTAAAATAATTTGAAGTTGCCCCACTCGCACGTCTCGTAATAATTATCTTACTTGAAAAGTCGGCATAACTACATATGGTGCAGCACATGAAGTATGGCCTGGTTGCTCTAATACTATACAATGATAGTCACGCTTAACCTGGCCAAGTACGCAGGTGGAAATGTTTCTGCAAATTCTGCAGTTATCTCTAGAGATATCCAAATTTTATAAAACTGTTGTAAGTTTACAAATGTTTTATACATTTTAATTCAAAATTTGGTTTGAACAACCATTGCAGTTTTGTGAATTTATTGTGTTATCATTAAATCTGTCCGGACCCTAATTATGATTGATATTATTTGATACAACTTTAAATGCAGGTAAAAGTTTGAAATGAAAATGTTACGGGAACAAAGTCTAATAAGATTAGAATTATAAATTTAAAAAAAATCAGTGTTTCATTCAAAATAACTGTATGTGATCGCTGGTCATCAGTTATTACATGATACAAGGCTAACGAATTAGTAGGTACGTACAAGTTGTGTATGTGCACTTGCCTGTGAAATCCTTGTATTTCAGATATTTTCTTGAAATCTTTGAAAAGGTCTGATTTTTTTATATAAATATATTGGCCACCCTGTATATGGACACCGCATTAACAGTGAATGATTCCATAATGTACTGAAATGAATCTATTAAATAAAAACATGTTGACTGAAAAGTCTTATAACAAATTAGAACACTAAAATTTAAAACAGGTTTTTCCTCAATCAAACAAATTCATATTGCGGCAGACCTTATCTCAAACTTCTATGAAGTAATGTCTTAACAAATGGATTAATTAAACAGCACATATCATTGTGTACATTTTGTAGATTGCTACAACTTTATTACTTTGACCGATTAAGCATTTAATAGGAATACGAGTTATGCAACTAAGATGTACCTGCATGAGCAATGCACAATGTGATACATAAAAAAGTGTTCACGTCGTGATGGTAACAAATTTGCTTTTATAAATAGCTGGGAACGTTTGCCTCGACTGAGGCTGTTTATTATTAGCACAGTCAAGTTCAAAGCGATATGAATCAAAATTCAATTACGCTCGTAACATTTTTAAACTGCATATGATTGCCACTGGCATGCCGGATGTCAATTAGTGCGCAACTTTCAATTTTCAACAAGTTTCTCATGTTTGAATCATAAAGGATTTCAAAGTAGCAATAATAGTGTAGTAAGTTTTAGCCTGCAGTTATAAAAATACAGTAGATCAACAAAGTGGGTCAAGATTAGGGTTCGGTATTTTTAGACGTGCAATTATTTTCTGTCTAGCCTTAACCTGCAGACTAAAATGGATGCAAGATGTTATGTGCATGAAAATTAATACCGAGCAGACCAGTTTGAGCTGATTTGTGCCTAGCATAATTTAATAATTTAATGAAGTAAACCGCATAGTGTGTACATAAGTATTTTTATTTGTATTACTTTCATCATTGCCAATTTGTTACTATGGATATGGTCGATTCATTTTGTGTTTAATTATGTCCAATACAGTGGATGTTTTAAAATTATGTAACAAATTGCTTAGGTATTTTTATTACGATTGTATTCGTTAGTGAAAGCAAGTTCATGGACATGGAACTGATTCTGCATTTAATAATTTTTTTTTTATTAAGGCGGTATTTGTGTTTTTATAATATCCTTTAAAGCATAATTATGACTTTGTTATATAGCAGCGGGTTAAAAAGTTATCACATTTTGAGATGAAGCTTCATTCGTCATGAACTAATCAGTTTTATTAAATTGAGATTTTTAGCTGAATGAAAAAGTAACAATTCATGCTTCTCTGAAATGGTTATGGGTGATTTACAGAAGTTGAATTGTTTATTATTCCGTGCACGTTGACTACAAATGGAGAAATAGTGTATTATATAGTTTGAGGTTTTCATGGTTACTGAATTAAAATTAAAAGAAATAAAATTGGTATATTGATACAATCAAATTTAGAAAAATTAAAAAAGATTTGTTGGCTGAATTGAATTTGGTAATGCAGATTTAATTAAAAATAAATTGGAATTTTATTAATTTGGAAAGTTATAACATTTGAGTATTTGGTATTGGCGATGGAAGATAAGATAATGTTAGTATGAGACAAACATGCCTGCTCTGAAATAATATAATTGTAGTATGTATAGATCAGATTAGGTAATTTTAAAAGTGGGCATCAATAATCGTAACTGTATAAGATGAAATTTTGTTTAAAAAAGGAGGATGGAATAACAAACTAAATTATACACAGATGTATTTGAAAAATCCAGTGAAAATTAATAAAAACTAGAAATTTTGATTTTAATTTTGAAAATAATTGGGCTTAGACATATAAAAAGGTATTTAACAAGATTAAAAAACGAATATAAGTGAGAATATGGTTTAAAGTTGATGTGGGTATACAATCAGTGAAGAGATTGTGGAATACAGTTTAATTAGCTACAAAGAAGAAGTAGACGACAACATTTGGATAGATTTGGATTTATTGGTGCATTGCAAGGTATAATTGACATTCGTCATTGAAGTTGGGAATTCTACAGAGGACTGGAAGCGGTTTGCTGAGGTTTGCTGGAGTGATTTGGTTGCTACAGGATAGGAGCTGTGGACAAAGGAAATTATTTTGGGAATTATCTGCTAGTTGGAGTTTACTAGAGGGCTGAGGTCGACGGTCGCATACTAGGAGTTCAAGGAGTGAAGTTGGATCTACAGGAGCCTGGAGTTTTGACTTTTGGGATGTTTCTTAGTTGATTGAAGGTACATTGAGGATAGGCTGACATTGACCATGGCTGAGAATCATCTGGATCATTGGTGTTTGATGTGAGTAGCTGTAAAAGGTAGGGTAGATACTCCTCTGTGATCCTGGCAGAGGGTAGACCTACTTCAGGGAAGCGCCCCTGCCCACGTGAGCCTTGACTACCCCTCTTCCTCAGTCCAAATGGTGGAGTCATGTCCCAACCTCATACCTACCCACAACCCACGTTCATCCTTCCTGTCCTACATCCCAGACCTTCCAACACGTCTGGCCAGCGAGGAAGATTAGGCCAAAACCCTCAAATATCAAAGACCATGGCGAATTGCAAAACAAACGGAATAATTCCCCAGGTGGGTAGGAGAGCAATCTCCAAAGCCCACACCTCTAAGGTCAGCCTCATGAATTCTGGGGTAGGCAACAATTCGCAGTCAACATCAAAAATCCATACACTATCAACTGTCAATCTCTACATCGCTACATATAACATAAGAACAATGCAATCAGACGATCGGATTGTAGAATTAGAAGAAGAACTATCACATATAAAATGGGACATTCTAGGTTTAAGCGAAACAATGTACCACTCTCAAATCGGGTGACATTTTATATCAAAACAACTCAGATACAGATTCCCATATAGGCGGAATAGCCTTAATGATACATAGAAAACTCAAACACTCGATCACAAAAATAAGTGCGATATCCAACAGAGTCATCTACGTGGTATTAAAATTATCAAAAAGATATAAGCTTCAAATTATTCAGGTGTATGCACCAACAAGCACCGCGAAAGACGAAGATATAGATCAACTATATGATGACATAACAACGGCAATAAGGAAAGAGAAAAGAAGATACACTATCGTTATGGGGGATCTTAATGCTAAGATAGGCAAGAGCAACATTGATAACGTACCAAACAGAGCCAACTTTGGTCTAGGAGAAGCCAACGAAAGAGGTGAAAGACTAATAAATTACCTACAAAAAGAAAATCTATACCGTCATTTGGGGATATATTGGATGATATTCCCGGTTTTCATTTTTCTCTGCTCTGAAGCAAAATATTGAACCGGGGCCTTTTTTAATCGGAAGCCATTGCCAAATGGAAGTGAATTTTACAAAAGAAATATGCCATCCCATATAACCCCGTGTATGGGGATATATTGGACAGTGTAATTTTTTTCTCACTGAAAATGGTAAAACAGTGGCGAATAGATGATATAGACCGGTCCTATAACCTTTATCAGACACTTTTGACCAAAAACAAATTTTAATTTTAATTAAGAAATTCAATAAATAAGGCCAATATAACCAAAATCCAATAAATACGTTTATTTGGGTTTTGTTTTCACATTTTCGGTACAAAAAACATGAAAATCCAAAATAATGTAAGCAATTATTTAACTTATAAACAGAAAAGCATTAAAAACTCTAAATATTTTTTTTAAACGAAAGAAATATATTTTTTTTAAAATTTATACTAAAGAAACTAAAACTTTTTGGTAGAAAGGTAATCTTCGCAAGAAATAAAAAGAAAATTACAAAATATTTTGAGAAAAGGTAAAAATACCACTTATCTCCTGTGGTTTGTCAAGCTTATCACCATGTCTACCTAGATATTTGGAATGTAACGTAGAACGTGGTACCCCAAATTTGTCTGCTGCCTGCTGGAATGACAAATGATCATTTAAAACAGCTTCCAACGCATCCTCAATTTTTTGAAGCTCATAATTTCGTCGAAGCGCAGTGTCCAACCTGTGTTTATGTCTTCTGGGCATCGTCCAATATAACCCTAAAAATCAGGTTTTTCAGTTTTTCTTGTTTTTCTCAAAAATTAGCAAATACATTAAACGTTTGCTTGCTTACATTTGTTATTGAAGTTATGTTCAAGTATTAGTTCCATTGGACTATGCTTAGTTAAACAATAATAAGAGAGATACCCGGAGCTTTTTAGGGTATTACACAAATTCTTACAAATACGATTTTCAAAAGTAATTTTTTAGAGGCTTACTTTAATTAGCTTTACATTTAAAAACTACAAGAATCACATTGTTTAAACTTGATTTAAACACACATAAATTTTAATAACAAAATTTACGAAACCAGTCAGAAGTTCTAAATGTAATTCTGATTTCATAAACAAACAGTTTTAACCTCCAGTTTTACTTCATAATTTCGCAAGTTTATATTTAATTTAGATCTGTTTTAATCTTGAATTAAAACAGGCAAATTTCAGTTCCCATTTACGAAATATTAACAAACGAATATTGTTTCGCAAGCATTGAGTTTAACCACCGCAGTAAATTGCAACTTAGCATTTCGCTCAGTACGCGACCTAGAAACCCAAGTTCACCGCACCATCCTGCAAACACATGCGGAACTATAAAAAGCTTATTGTGCTGAATTGTCGTCTTCGTACCTTTAAACGCGTTCCATTAAACTACACTATTATGAACTTTGATATGTTACTTAGTTAAGCATCCTTGTTTTCTATAAATACACGTTTATTTTCGCAATAAAAACAATCTGCATTTAATGTCTGATTCATTCACTACGTCGCCACCCTAATACTAAGCCATAATATCATCGAGACGTGAGGCTGCGTCTCTTGGGGTGGTTTACTGTCGTCCCTTTTAAGTACCATTGACTACATTGGTTTAAAACGTAAACGCAGTCTCGTTTACGTGCTTTAAGGGATAGAACCAGCGCAAAGCAACGGAATCCTGATTCAGCCTCCAGCCAATTCTGTTCAACATGTATAACCACTTTCTTATGTATACTATTTTTTTCTTTGTTCAGGATTGCCAACTGCGCGAAATCTATAAACACATTTAAAAAAAGGTGTGCACATCCAATATAACCCCGGGTATCCAATATATCCCCAAATGACAGTACTGTATGAACTCATTCTTCAAGAAACCTATGAGTCGAAGATGGACATGGAGAAGCCCTGACAATAAGACTAAAAACGAAATAGACTATATTATTTCAAATAAGAAGTATATAGTAACAGACGTCACAGTTATAAATAGATTTGACCTTGGAAGTGACCATAGACTGGTCAGGGCAAGAGTTGCTATAAATACGAAATTTGAAAGAAACAAACTAAGAAGACCTAAACGATATCCAACCGTAGATGAACTGAAAGAAAACAAAATTAGGTACCAACAAGAACTCAAGATAAAACTACTACAAATCGAAAAAATGGAAATAGATAAGTTGGCAAAAAAAGATAAAATATGATATCAAGACTGTTACAAAACGAATATGCTCAACCTCTAAACTAAAAGCTAGTAAAGTAAAACAAAACACAAAGAAACTTATGGAAGAAAGAAGAAATATGGATAAAACCTCAAAAGAATACGTAGAATTAAATAAAATAGTCCAAAAGAAAATAAGAGCAGATATAAGAACACATAATACTGACAAGATAGAAAAAGTTATAGAAAATAACAAGAATATGAAAGTGTTGCGATCTATAAATAAAACTGGACAACCAAAAATACACCAACTAAAAAACAAAATCGGTGAAATAAAACAAGAAAAAGATCAAATAACTAGTATTATAGAAGACTTTTACAAAGATTTATATTCGACAAACAACACAGACAGAGACTAAAGACTACCAATATCTATAACAAACGTAGGCTCAGAGGAAATCCCTGAGATCACCATTGAGCAACTCCAATTTGCGCTTAGAAAAATGAAAAATAACCGAGCCCTCGGAGAGGATACAATAACGAAAGAAATGATCCAACTACTCAAGAAGCTGTAAAAAATCCTATTAAATAAGTGCCTGCAAACTGGTAGGATCCCCAAAGAATGGCAAAATGCACAGGTCATACTTCTACACAAGAAAGGAGACATATTTAACATCGAAAATTACAGACCGATAAGTCTCTTGCCCCATTTGTACAAACTGCTGATGTCGATCATTAACAGCAGGTTGACTAACAAATTAGACGCATACCAACCTCCTGAACAAGCAAGATGCCGCCGAGGATATAGTACCACTGAACGAATACAAAATGTGAGACTATTAATAGAAAAATGCACAGAATACAATATCCCAGTGCATTTAGCTTTTGTAGATTACAAAAAGGCTTTCGACTGCATAGAGCACTGGAGCGTATTTGAAGCAATGGACGATGTAATGATAGATTCGAGATACAGAGAACTAATAAAAGAAATTTATAAAACAGCAACTTTCCAAGTGAAGATAGGAGAAAACTTAGAAACTTAAGAAATACCAATCAACCGAGGGGTCCGACAAGGAGATCCCATTTCACCAAAATTATTCACGCTCACGCTAGAGAATATATTTAAAAAACTAAATTGGGATCAGAAAGGTATCAACATCGACGGTCGCCATCTCTCGCATTTACGTTTTACTGATGACATTGTTTTAATAAGTTCCAACATAAACGAAATACAAGACATGCTCAACGAACTAAAACTAACATCGGAAAAAGTAGGTCTGGAAATGAACCTTAACAAAACAAAGGTTATGACATTAGAAAACACACCAATTCAAATTGAGAACACTGTTATAGAAAGCGTCTGATAATATATATGTCTAGGTCATTTAATAAAACCCGGGAAACAAAATCAAACAGCCGAAATAAATAGAAGAACTAAAATGACTTGGGCGGCAGTAGGAAAATTAAGAACAACACTACGACATGAAAATATCGCAATTAATCTCAAAACCAATGTTTTCAATACCTGTATTCTCCCAGTATTAACCTATGGAATGAAGACAATGTCACTAACATTAAAATCAGTAAATAAACTCCGCACCAACACACAAAGAGCAATTGAAAGAATAATGTTAGGCGTAAGCCTTAATGATCGGATGAGAAATGAAGAAATAAGAAACAAAACAAAAGTGGAAGATGTCGTGAAAAGAATAGCTCAATTGAAATGGAGCTGGGTTAGACATGTCGCCAGACAAGAAGAATCAAAGTGGACAAAGCGGATTTTGGAATGGAGACCCAGAAGAAATAAAAGAAGTGTAGGTCGCCCACAAAGAAGGTGGATTGACGATGTAAAAGAGAGATTGGGAATGGAATGGCAACACAAAGCAAGAGATAAAGAAGCATGGAAAAGATATGGAGATGCTTATATCCAGGAGTGGATTTCAAAGAGCTAAGAAAGAAGAAGAAGAAGAGCTGTAAAAGTGAAAGGAAGTCAGGTTTGTGGTAGTTATATTTGTAAAATAACTTAATAACAATACCTACTTTGGTGAGGTAATCATTGATTTGTGAAAGAGAAAGTATGTGTGTCAATTTTGATAGCCTTGTGCTGTTATACTGGTTAAAAGTCAAACTGACATTTAATAAGTCATTGAATTAACAATTCATATACAAATTTTGAATATCTAAAAATAGATAACTTGATTGATGAACCCCGCCCTAATGAGAGTCTCAAATGTATTACATAATTTTAAAAGTACAAATGTATATTCATTGTAGTTTAAAATAGCTATCCTAACATGGTGCTACCAACACATATTTATGGTCGCCCAACGTGGTGCTTGCCTGCTGGTCATCACAATATATATATATTGCGAGTTGTATTACAGCTTATAACATAATTATATCATATATTATAATATAAATTATTACCGTTTCTCGCTCCTTAAGCGCCAGTCTTTTTTGTTTGTTCAGTCTTCTTCGCGTAACCCTTGTTTTTCCATACTATCTATAACACCGTTGTGCCATGTCTTCCGTGGTCTTCCCTTTTTCTTTCTCTGCCTGGTACCCACTGAAAAACTTTCTTAGGTATTCTATCGCCGCCCATTCTCTGCATATGTTCATACCACTGCAGAGCCTTGGTTTCCATGTTATCAACAATGGTATTTTCTACCGCCATTCTTCGTTTTACTTCTGTATTTGTAATATGCTGCAGCTTGGAAAGTATAGATTTTATCCGCCTTTGTTCAATATTATTAAGTTCGTACGTTTTACTTCGTCCTCATAATTTTCTCTTTCCATCACTCTTTATGTCCCTTTTCTTTATTAGTTTTCCTACCTTGGCTTCGTAGACTATATTTTTTTGTGCTTGGTAACCTAGCATTTTCTTCTTCATTTCTAAGTATAAATTTTTAATTTCTTTGTTTTTATAATTTCCTTCAATTTTGTTATTATTTCTCAATTATACTTCTTCTCTAATAGCATTATCTTAGTGTTGTTTCTTGTATATATACTAATATAGATACCTAGTATAGTATATACTGTGTTATATACCGGGTGACTATAAATGATTGTGATTTTTTCTTTAGGTTGGCACTGTCTATGTTGGTGGCACTGTAAGTTTATGTCAAATTCGAGGTTATCAGGTTAGGTTTTGAGTCAGTTTTGACACAGAATGACGCAAAACCTAACCTGTGAACATTAAATTTGACATAGACTTACAGTGCCACCAACATAAACAGTGCCTACATAAGAAAAAAATCACAATCATTTATAGTCACCCGGTATATAGTATCATATAGATACTTTTTGTTTGCAATGTTCCTTTTTGTATCATTTATAAACAATATGTATGTATGTATATATAATCGATAACCTCGTTTTACCTTGCGGTGTAGAGGCTGGTGCTTTATGTGCTTGCATCTGGCGGTATAATGCTCAACTTGCCCTGGATTTGCTTGCACAGCAACTATTGTGTGAGGTGTCTGTGTGTGCTATGTTGACCTTGTTACTCTATCTCTTAGGTGTGGTGCCCAACTGTGAATGGTCTCACCGAGCCCGGTTCAAATCGCAAGGCTGCAGAAAATTCCGGCCCTCACGGGATTCGAACCGAGGACTTGCTTAATGCAAGGCAAGCGCTTACCCATCTGCGCTACTAGGTTTCTTTATAAACAGTTTTTTTTTAATCTAACTCCTTACACTTATCATCAAACCATGGTTTCCTTCCCTATTGTACTATAATAGCACTTCTCTGGGCACATTCTTTATTTCCTTCCGAATTGCTTTCAAGAGCTCGTTATCTCGACTTGTTCGTGGAAGTTCTTGTACTTTTGTACTTAATTTTTCCCTGTACTTTATTCTTTCTTCTTTTGCCAACCTTATTGGCTTTTTGCTTCTTAAAACCTTGATTTTTTACTTCTTTGTATAAGTAAGTACCTATTATTGGATGCACGTCAGAAGAAAGTGGTCGATGTTTGCATCCGATTCTCTGTGGTTGCTATTTAACAATATATTAAATCTTAAGTAACTATTTTAATATATTCCCTTTTTCTTCCTCTGCCTATTTCTAATATTCTTTTGTATCTTCCTTTCAGCCTTTTTACAATCATTATTGATAAAAACTTTGGTAGGTATCTTTCAATTTTTTAATTTCATTTTACTTTGTTTTCTTTGTCATTATTTGAGCAATAAACGTAGTTTCGGAAACGCCGTGTGAACTATCAATTCAAAATTTTATTGGAAAATGATTAACTAGTTATGGGGTTTGGAAGGGCAGCAACCAAATAACGTGGAGCTTCCCTGGCAACAAAATTTAGGTTTTTCTATTGGTTGCCTTCTTTGACTGCAACTTAGAATGGTTGGTAAGTTGTATAAAACGCATCAAAATGAAGCCGCGAATGGAAGAAATCAAGGACTGGTGCACGTGGTAGCTCTCTGAATTATCCGGAGAACTGCTGAAACAGATCACGGTTTATCTAACTCTTATTTCTGTAGGTGGATTACAATCCGTCATCGCAGTCTCTTAACTGCTAGTAAGATTGTATTTGCACCTACACCTTATCTGATCTTTACTTTTCTAAGTGGACCGCAATCCGACACCACAGCATCTATCTTAATTGTTATTAAGTTTGCGATCTGCTCTAACTTTTTTCTTTTCTATTATTCCTGTTACGTGAAGCATAAGCCGTTTGTCCGGCCTTTCTTGCTACTGGTATCTTTCACAATTTTACGACGATGCGACACTAAGGGGGGCCTCGAGAACGACGCCGTCATATATTAAAGTACAAGTCCCGTTAGTTGCCTAAAACTCTGCCAAACTGCCGCAATAATACCGAGCCAGCTGACCGAAACCGCCGGAAACCGTGTTCCACAATTATAGCTTTCGGAATGCTACATTAATTGTAGAAGTTGTAGTGCCTTTATACTTGCCCTTAATAAAGAATATTAGATCTCCATGACGTTGTTTTTTTTCGACGTGCGAAGCGAAGGTTTCCAGTCTCTATATGACTTGAATGAAGGTATCATAAGTACAGACGCCTAGAGTGATTGTCCGTAATCCAGTAGAGGAATGCCGCTACAACCCAGAAAAAACAATACACTACGTAGGTTCACCTACACATTAAATCCAACCAGAGTGTGCACCGTTATAGCTCCGTTGTAGCTAAATTAAATACTATACTGTGTTACGTGTGTGTTTACGCAAGTGTTTGCCAGACACAAGTTTTGAAATCTCCCCATAAGGGAAGATTAAACACATTCTAATATGTTGCCTGAATTGCGACTAGAGTGATTAGGGCCCCATAATTGCAGGATGTAATATAGTGACGTAACTATTGGGGCATTGCCCTCACTTGTAGTAATAAATTGATAGTGGGCCAGCTTCGGCTGTCTGCTGATTATTTAACTTGTTTTATTGTATGCTCAATATAACATTACAATTGTAGGTATCATTTACCTTACCATGTACAACCATATGCAGTTGAATTGTTGAGCGAATTAAAACACTTGCAAGTGGAGGAAAGGTAAGTCCATACAGCCAGCCAGTCCATACAGCCGCCTTCAACTTTATCCTAACGTCTTGGCTGTCTTCTTCTGAGTTAGGCCACGTCAACCACCTCATTAGGCAGGAATGTATGACTCAGTGCCGCCCGACAAATTAAAAATACATCCTTTGTAGCTCCTTCCTGAATTGATTTAACAGATAGAACCATTTACGCTTTCAGAGTAGAACCACGCCTGTGGTTTACTGTAGCTAGCTGTGTGCATTTTTGCTTTGTTACATGTCGTAAATGCACTTAAAGTATAATCACTATACATTAATTTCTCAATCAATCCAAGGCTGTTTTAGTCATAATATGTAATTGGTCCATTTAGGTTATACTAAAGGCTTGTATAATGTAACATGTTAATTTGTATCATTTAATAGTATTAATGATGTTAAAAAAGATGCAGCAGTAATGCAATTGCATAGATAAATTGAGGTAAAAGTGAATACCCAATAGCTATGAAATTAATGTAAAGAAATATTCAATCTTAAAATTACTATTAAATTGCAGTACAATCAACAGTGATTAAATATGATGTCAAAATTAGTAAAATTCAAGATACATGGCTGGTTAAAGAAAAGCAGTTAATGGATTATGAAATCAGTATATAAAGTGTGTGAATAATATGTTCAGTTGTGGTTCTAGAGAATGTAAAGCATGAAAGAATAGACAAAAGAAGATGAGCATTAGACCCCTGAATATGGGTATGTAATATAACGGGTGTTCATAAACAGTCGTCATCCCAGTTGCTTTGAAAAACAAAATGTTATGTCTTTGATTAATTCGTGCAACACAATGAAACGTCATTGAGTACTGTCATAGCGCATTTTTTCTCAATTTTAATAGACATACGTTTCTGAAGTCAAAACCTACTGGGATGACGACTGTTTATGAACACCCGTTAGATAGATAGATGAGTTAATGATGTATGCACCGTTAGTATTAATAAATCGTGCCAGCAGACACCTGTCCATCAATGAGTCTTCTTTTACCAAAATATATTATTCCAATCCGAGTTTCACCCCCCTTATGGCCAAATCTTTTTACGAGCAGAAAGTCTTTAAAAGATGCAGATGGAAAAAATTCAAAGTTTAACATACAAGATCTGCGACGTTAGCATCACCGAAAATCATTTAAAAACGCCATTAGTGTCAGCCAACTACAGTTGGCGCTTTGACCGACAGGTCGCGGACAATTTCGATAAACGCCAAATGTTCAGTTGGTCACGTATGCCTGTTCATATCATGACAACGTAGTTTCTTTCCTAGGCCGCCCCAGAAGAAAATCCACCAGCAAGGAGTATAAAAGCGAGCTGCCTCTCCCCTGAAAGGAGAGTTGAGTCTGACGCTCCAGCCTCACCAGCCATAAAGCTCTAAGAGAGTTTAAACCACCACCACCTACAGTCCACTGCAGAGTAAACTAGAGCTCTATTAGCCTGAAGCCGCCCACCCTTCCAGCCGCCCGTCCGAGAGTTACTTGAATTCCAGTCACAATCCCGAACCTTTTTCCAGAAGTCAAACCTCAGCAAGCCGGCATCGGTTGTGGAATTTCACATTTAAGCACCAACCCGCTGTCCATAACCAAGCCAGGTATCGGTTGTGAGGTTTCCTGTAGCTTTTCTACGTTTATCAAGCAGACATCGGTTGTCAATTTTATATATAGTAACTACCCGCTTCCATGGACCACCCCTAGGGTGGCTTTACCGCCTCCTGTAACAAGAAGAGATCTGGGATCCACTACAAGGCACCCACGCTACTCTAGCCCGTTAGGGCGACTCGTCGTATCTATCGTTGTGAAAAGGGGACCTCAGGCTTCAGCCGGAAACTTCAAGCTACCTGAAAAGCAGCTCCACTGCTAAATACCCCTCTCTGCACAAGCCGCCCTTATCTTCGTTCAAATAATAAATCGAACTGCTGGCTTATCTGATGCTACCAACAAGAGAAAAGTAATTTGACTGAATGTAGCCCGACCAAAGTTTAAAAAATAAAAATATTAGAAAATTCGACAGTTTACAGGTTAAAAGATATCGGATGATCAAATAAATTGCTACTCTAGCGTGGTGTGGCTCCATACACACATCGCGGCGACAATTTATTTGATCACCCGATAACAAACATACTACTTGCAGACGATATTGTCTTGTTTGCGAATATTCGAAGGAAGTTAGTGGGGAGAAGCTTAACTGTGATGTAGGTCATGTAAACGACTAGGTCTAGAAATTAACTACAAACAAAAATGGAAAAATAGAGTGAAAACAGTGTTTGGGACGTAGTAAAAAAATTGAAATAAAGAAATAATAAAATAAACTGCAGTGGGCCGAAAAACAACGCAAGACATTAGTTTCTCAATTGCATGTTGTTACGGGCATGATATAATACCGCTGGATAAGGTGTTACCTTGTTTGAAGACTCTGATTGAACAGGGCAACTTTATCTTCTAGGACTAGAATGACAATTTTTCCGGCGAAAGGTCTTAATTTACTATCAATAGAGTCAATATAATAATAAGTGGCTATCACAATCTCCGTGTTTCAAAATTTACAACAAATATTAGTATAGGTAAAATTTGAAGACCTGTTCCATAAAAAAAACTGATAAAACTTATTATATTAACGTTAGGCATTTTAATAACAACTTTAAGAAGACTGTGTTCTATAATATTGTTACTTAAAGGACTATTAACATTTTCTTTTCACAGATTTTAAGAATTTAAAAATTAAGAAACAGTTTGTTAGCCGGTCTCAGTCGCTCAGTGATTAAGCATTCTGACTACTGATCTAAGGGTCGCGAGTTCGATTCCCGGTCCAGGCGAGGTTTTGAAAAATAAAAAGATGTGGATAAAAACCTATACAGAATTCCATTATTCGGAAGTGATGTAAAGCCGTTGCGTTGGTGACTTGTTACTATGATGCGGAGCACGTAAAAGATCCGTTGCTCGGGTTGAAACTTCTTGGTATCGGCAAAATTCTAAGTAGGACTATGACCATATGAACACAACAGCAGGTCTAAGGTAGTACTTGGTATTTCGCATGCCTAGACCAGGTCGATAACAAACAAACAACAGTCTATTATCATTTCATGTTAATAACTCACATCTAATGGCGATAATGAACGCCAAAGGTCGAAAAGTGTTAATGTATTTTTTGTACATGAGTGAAGTAGTAATCTTCACCAATATCACCATTAAAAGCAAATGATAAGAAATTATAACTACTGAATGCAAAAAATTAATAATATTATTGACTTTGACGCGTCTCTTACTTCTAAATGCAATACTAATTGCGCCATTGTTTTTTCGCATTTCGAAACACACATGTATCAAAAATCACACGAAGCGACTGCAGCATGGATAGGCCTTCGCCCCACACCAAACCCAGATGTGCAGCCGGAAAAGTGGTTATACAGTCTCGTTGTACATGTGTGAATGTTATATTCGAGGCAAACATTTTATTAACGGAGATCTGCACACATAACTTTACGTGACCCTTGCATCTTGCTATTTCTTACGCAATCTGAGATTCCAAACAGCTCTGCCAGTAAATGAAGGCTTCAATACATCCTCTAAGTATGTGTCTGTTTTGTAACTTGTCCGGTTACCTTCATGGAACACACCCGTTGCATAACCGGTTAGCAACAGCTCTAATTCCACTTGTACGTAAATTCGAAGCTTTTATGTGTACAATATTCAATTTTCTGTGCTTGCAACCGCCCCCCCCCCCCGCCAATCTGGATCAGAAACAAACTCCTCAACTAAGGCCCGTGACTCTGCAGTGCGGTTCCAATATTGTGTTGTCGACTACCTCGGCTTCCATCTGAACTCACGCCATCTCGGATAGCAGCTTCCAGTTTACAGCAACGGCGTTATATGCTTTTCCAGTGTTCCCAGTGTACTATTTCTAGTGTGGTGACCCGATTCTACCCACTTTATAAACGTAATGACACTGCATGTTTAGTGTTTCTATCCTCACATTTCGATTTCACAAAACTCTGTCAAAAATGTGTTATTCTGTGCTCACTAAAGCTAACCTATGGCCTTAATCGTTTGCTCGCTTTTTGTGTGGTTAAAATGGAATTTCCAAGTGTATTTTAGCTTGGTTTTTCCAAACGCAACCCCACATGTTTCCGGTAAACCATGAAAGTACCCCGAATCGTAATTGGTGTTATGTGAGGCACACTTTGTATGTGTGCTTATGTTAAATGACTACAAGTTAATTGGCTGTTATTTACAAGACTCTCCTAAATCTTAGTTTGAGACAAACGTATGCCCTAAATGTGCCTATATACAATGTTCGATAAATACTACGGCAAGGAAGTCTGTTTGTGCCAATGGTTTTCCTTTAGCAAATTAACTTTGTTGGTTACTCATTACCTTAACTTGTAGAATGTTTAACGTACAAGCGAATATCGTAGAAATATAAACAAGAAATCAAATAAAAAAAATGCATAAAATGCATGGTTATTGACGGCTCAAACGGGTCTAATTAAAAACGAAGGGCGATATAGCATGTTTCTACTCCGGATGGACAATTACAGTAAATAGCATGCATAACGATAACTGCCACGCATTGACAGTTACACAATATCTAAAAAGAATAAATAGAATGCTTTTATGCGCAAAATTTCAGATCGCATTGAATCCGTCCATGTTTTAAGATGATGCTGCACTAGGGAAATATGCCGGCCAGTGCGTGGAGAAATATGATACTCGATCCAAAGTCGCGTGTGTCTGACGTCACAAGTCACCCAGACGTGTGGATCACACCCAACGAATAATTCCCGCGTTGTAATGTATGGTTTGAAATGACGCAATTTTACGAAATGCCCCGTTTGAAGCGAAAGCCACCCACATTATTTCTTGCCTTCAGATACGCCGCTTAAGAGATTTATAGCTGTAACTGACTCCATATCGTTGATTGCAAACGAGCACCACTTTCTGAAAGTTCTGTAGCTTCAGGTTGAAGATACTCTCCACTTTATAGGCACTCTGGGTTTCTTTGACTCCCAGAATCGGGGCGAGGTCCACCGCCGCGATGGTATTAACTTTCGAAAACGATGTGTTATTTCAGAGCTTAATAAAACCTACCAGTTTTTTCCCGCGCAACTCGTTCTATCGCTTGCTTCCTACCAACATTGTAAAAACTGCACTTTTAACTGGCGAAGCGCCGCTGATCAAAAACCTCCACGCACTGGCGCCAAAAGCTACCTTATTTTAGTTGTAATTAAAACAAATAAGCGTATGTCTAATACAAAATACACACAAATTGGCTATATGTCGGAAGATCATTACCTAATTAACGTGGTTTAGCTGAGGTATCGTGGTGTAGAACCCGTTTCAACCAATAATAATATGTAGTTGCTCCAGTTACGTACAAAGTATAACAGCAGTTATTATTGTAAGTAATAATAACTGCTGTTATCCTTTGTAACTAAGACGGGTCCAGGACAAAACGCCGAACCGATAATTCGTCCAAAACGCCGACTGCCATTCCGCCGACTATGTCCAAAACCCCGACTGCCAATCTGCCGACTAGGTCCAAAACGCCGACTGCCAATCCGCCGAATATGTCCAAAACGCCGACTACCATTCTGCCGAACGTGTCCAAAACGCCGAACGACGCTAACTGACGTCACGTCGTTCGCGGGCTTGGCGTCGGAGCCGAATACAAATCGAAAATTGTATTTGGTCCAAAACGCCGACAGCAGATCTATTCGGCACTTTGGCCATTCGGTAAAATATGGATTGTCCAAAACCCCGAACCGATAATTCGACCAAAACGCCGACTGCCATTCCGCCGACTATGCCCAAAACCCCGACTGCCATTCCGCCGACTATGCCCAAAACGCCGACTGCCAATCCGCCGAATATGTCCAAAACGCCGACTACCAGTCTGCCGAACGTGTCCAAAACGCCGAACGACGCTAACTGACGTCACGTCGTTTGCGGGCTTGGCGTCGGAGCCGAATACAAATCGAAAATTGTATTTGGTCCAAAACGCCGACAGCAGATCTATTCGGCACTTTGGCCATTCGGTAAAATATGGATTGTCCAAAACGCCGAACGGCGCTGACCGTCGTCACATCGTTCGTGAGGTTAGCGTTGGAGCCGAACGCGAATCGAAATTTGTATTTAGCCCAAGATGCCGAC
>CALNHX010008240.1:0-63169 GCA_940337035.1 Agriotes lineatus
TTAACATTACACTGTGAACACGTCCACGACCACGTCACGAGTGTAATTTTGCTTTGTAGTCTTATTTACATTTAAATGTCATAGCTTCAATATTTTAATTCAGTACCATGAACTGACCTTTAATCTTATTTATTTGCATATATACAGGGCAATTCATAACTATGGTAATTAAATTTAAGGGTAGTTAGAGGACAATAAACAGAATAACCTTGCATAATCAAATATACGTCAAAAATTAATCAGAATCACACAAAAAGTTAAAACATTTAATTCCTTAAACTGATTGACGGTCACCGGAATGAAATTCTATAAACATAAGTTTTCACATGTGGTTGCGTTACGACCGATTTGGATAAAATGCAAAAGCAAAAAGTAGTTCTTTGAATATGTCAATCGCATTTGAAAGCGGTTAACGTACTCTGATTTACCTAATAAAGGTTTTGGTGTCAGCCAGTGGTTCTCAAAAGCTTAAAGCACGCTTCAACGCGCCTTTTTTCAATAAGCAATTAATTTTTAGTGCAGTGTACTTCCACTGAAGTCAGTATACACCTATTTAATTTAATGATATTTATGAACCACCCTGTATATATCGAAATAGTTGCAGACCAAGACTATTGAACTATCTACTATCTAATTATAAAAAGGTACATGGGTGAATTTAAGCAGAAAATAACAGACCAAGTATTCAACATTTTATCGATTAATTAGATATAAAATTCAAATCAGGCAAAGAATTTAATATTCAGAAATGAGGTTCTAAAAAATAAAGTATAATTATCATCTTTGGAATTATGAAGGGTTGTTGATGTTAACAGAAAGCAATTTATAATTAAAAGGTGACTAATAATTAGTACAGACTAGAAGTTAGTTTGAAGTAATATGAAAGTTATAATCTGAGTTAATATGTGAATAAGTTACGTATAAGATTGTCAGATCAAAAACATACTGTATGTATCTAAAATAATCCACGGTGTTAGTTTTAAACATTTTATAAAAATGATTACTATAGTGAATTTTGATTGAGTAGAGTAACAACTGATTTTTGAATTCTAAAATGTGATGCGGAAAGTTCGTTCCCCACATTTTGTACCCCACATTTCGTTCCCGGGATATTTTGTCTCCCCACATCTCGTACCCGGAAACTTCGTTCCCGAGCGAGCTCAATTTGTCTCCTAAATTACAGGGCGTTGAAAAACCAGTGCAGCGATCGGAATACAGTTAAAAAATGAAAGATATTTTAATTTATTTATTTATTAAAATAAACTTATAAGAACTAAACAAATTGTATTTATTAATAATGACGGTTTAATCTAAGTATCTTCCTGATATTTTGTATAGGGCCATAATTTCTCATTCTGGATAACTTTTCTTAGTAATATTTTGCCGTATCATGATCGAAAAAAGTAGTTTAACTAAAAAGAAAATAGTTTTTGACAAATGTCAAGGCCGACTTGTTTTTGAAAAACTGAATATTTTCTTAAAATTCACTACAAACCAAGCAAGAATTATAATTTCTATAACATTTTTATGTAAAACTAAAAATGAAATGTAATTCCCTCTTGTAAACTCAAGCCGGGGACATACTGTACATAGTTCTTATAAGTTTATTATAATAAATAAATTAATTAAAATATCTTTAATTTTTCTAACTGCATCCCGATCGCTGCACTCGTTTTTCAACACCCTGTAATCTAGAAGACAAATTGAGCTCGCTCGGGAACGAAGTTTCCGGGTACGAGATGTGAGGAGACGAAATATCCCGGGAACGAAATGTGGGGTACGAAATGTGGGGAACAAAATGTGGGGAACGAACTTTCCGCAAACCATATAATCCATTTGTACCGATAAAATTAATGAATAAAACCTTTTATAATCAGTAAATTATTTATGGAATGATATACAAGGATGCAAAAGACTAAATTAAGGAAAAATAAAAGAAAAATGTAATAATTTTGAAATAAAAACAAACTTGAACATGAAGAAGACCATTTAATTGATTAAAGAATTAAGAATATTGGAATTTGGTGAGGTGGATTCGTTTAAACGTGAGTGACTGGAGGAGCTGCAGTTCAAGTTGCTGTCAAGGCGGAGATATCTGTAACTGATTTGAATGGTAGCTATACATCTGTGATTGGGTTTGAATTGGGTACGCTGTTATGAAGACATCATTGAAGTAAATGTATCTGCAATGGAATTAATTGGTTGGATTCCATGTGAGTTGCTGTAAAAAGGGAAGACATCTTAGAATTACTGTTAGATGCGCTACAAAGGATTTGCCATCTAGGAGAGCTGATTAGTTTTTGGGATAGGTGTATGAGACTTCAATATAGTGTTCCATCCATTGTAACGCTGTGGGTTCAAATTGAAGCAGGAATTTTGGTTGGGGCTACAAACGCAATTGGCCGAATAAGCTGGTTGTATTTGCACGACTCGACAGTTGAATTGAATCAATTCAATTAAGGAAAGATAACCAGGTATATGTAAAATAAACTTCAATCAATTTCAACAGTGAATGAATAAATTGTGTATTTAAATACTTACGTTTATTAACATATTTAAAATAACATGTATTGCATAGATATGAATTCAGCTTATATGTTATGTTAATAGTTTGATAGTGACAATTGGGAGCTTTCAAATAATTTTGAAGTAACCTTTCATTTAATCAAACGATTTTTACAAAGATTATGATAGTTTTATAACGCAAAAAGCGACCTGATTTGAAGAGAGTATTCTATTACCTGAACTGTTAAAAAGAAATAAATAATTTGAGAAATTAAATTTGAATAAGAGCATATTCTTTATTTAAAATATTTTGAATTAAATAAACAAGAATAGAATAGCAGTACAGTAGCTATTACGTAAGTAGTGGCGTGCAAAGTAGAGTCAATACTAGAACAATATATTGGAAATAAAAATCACTTTAAATGCGCCGCATTTATATATTGTTCTTGCTATAATAAGTTATAGTTTATCAAGGAGCCTGCGTCTAATAAGTGTAGAGTAGTAAAATAGTATATTACATTACAAGGCATGAAAGTGATACTTTGCAGATGAGGAGGGTTGTTGAAGAATCAAGCATAGACACTTTTATGATGTGTAATGTATTTCATTTTTTTCTGAATACTCGTTAAAAATTTAAAAATAAAATTATATTGCATGGTGAAGGTGTCCGGTCACCTAGGTAAAGTAAAGTAAAAATGACTAGTCTTGCAAAAATCTCAAGAGTGACTAGTACTCAAAGTGACACTTTCAAGATAAAACTAAGACTTGACATGACCCCCTTTCTTGACGATTTCAGGAAACGTTTTTTAGAAAAGTTTTTTCAAATAAATAATAATTTTTTTAATGATAAATGATTGGAATACAATAATAACTACAGTTAAATGGTAACCCTATTTTCTTTTTACTCGGGGCTTTCATCTTTGAGTAAACGTCATTGTGCCATTGTTCACTAGTATATTCATCTGCAGTGTTTTTTACTTTTATTTTAAAAAGGCTCGTTTAGAACTGAAAACAAAACAATAAATGAATAAACCAACAGCTTAGTATGTTTTTTCTAATAAAAACAATTTTGTTTGAAAAAAAAACATGTTTTTTTCATTTATAGCACTAAACAAGTGTAGTTTTGATGTAACCCCTTCCTTATAAGTTGTGATTAACATATAACCGGGGAATCTTCCAACTTAGATTCGCGATCTGTGGAACAATCAAGTTGATGGCGGTCCTCCGGGGTAGCTGTGCAGATCCGTTGAACGCTATTGGTTAAGAGGCTGTTTTAGTTTTAGGTATGCATAGCTTACTATTCTGCTTCCATTGAAGCGTTGAAAGATTATTGATAATTTATTCTATTGCCGTGTAATATTGGAGCGTTCAGCGGTGACAAATTTCCTTGTCTATGTCATAAAACAGAGAACCAAATAAGACTTTGTACTAATGCATGAAACGAAATATAATTTAATATGATAGGCATATGTAGTATGTTAGTAACTACTGTACAATTTTTTTCTAAATTAATCATGGTAAATTGTTATGCATATTTCCATCTTAGATTCTTTGCGGTTTGTAAATATTTTTTCATAAATGTGTGCGGTAGTGAATAATTACAAATCAATAAAATAAGTAAACTTCAGTGGAAAACTGCTATAAGTGTTGTCAGCAAAGGCTGAAAAGGAATGATAGCTACAAATTGCTCGGAATTTTCTTTTGTTCGTGTAGTTTCACGATTTTGCCAATTTCAAACAATTCCTGTCTAATCTAAGGACGGTTGTACAAACTCCAGGGAAAATCAGAACATATAAGGATTGCAGGAGAGATTGGAGGGAATTGCTAAATCATTTGTACAGTTTATTGTTTTGTGCAATTTCAAACAATTCCTATTTAATTTTAGGCTGATTCTGTAACTACTGTTACACAATAACACCCACTAAAAATAGTATACCGATTACAATAAAAAATGTAACAGTCATAAAGTGTAACAATAAAAATAGTTATCGGTGTTACAGCATTTTTAATATCCCACTTCCAGCAAAGTACCTACTCGTTGTTCAAAGTCAAGGTTCTAATTTGCATTATCACAATCACAATGGTGGGTTATCAGCACAAATAAATATGTGCGTACATTGTCTACTATTTGTTTGCGCACAGTCGAATCAATATCTGCATGTCGGTTAAATTGACACAAATTTGGATAATCTAATGCTGGTCAATGTTCTCAAAAGAAATTTATTTGGAAATTTTTTATTTTTGTTTACGAAACATTTTCAAATTCTGTGAAGGATTTCGCAATTTCGTTTTATGCTTAACGTTTCGAACTCTGTACAATTATCAGATTTGTTTTTTATGGGTGCTATGTTAGATTTTGAAGGCATCTGATACCTTTTGTTTTATTGATATCAACACTAAGGATATTTTTAGGTCTGCAATTTGAAATTATGTTGTTATTCTTAAGTAGGACAGGTTGAACAATTATTAAAAGACTATATATATATATTTGTTCCTGCTTAATTCATATTACTTGTAGGATTCTGTTTTTACAATAACCCTTAAAATGCAAGAGCAGTAAGTTACACGATCTAGCTATCCCAAGTTTATTACTATACTTTTCAATAAATTTGTTGGGAAACATTTCTAAAAATGCGAATTATTTCTGAACATCGTCTAAGTAATTATTTGTTGGGAAATATTTCTAAAAATTCGAATTATTTCTGAACATCGTCTAAGTAATTATTGTTGGGAAATATTTCCAAAAATTCGAATTATTTCTGAACATCGTCTAAGTAGTTAAAGCATTAAAGGATCATAAATGTGTAGTTGTGGTTCAAGAATGGTATCATACAATCAGCAACGGAAACATTTAATGCCAAACAATGTTGTTTTCGACTTTGATAAGGCTGGCGTCATTTAGATTCGTTTGTTTATATATCATTAAATGGAAAATCGCAGTGTTCATTTGATTTCATCGAACAGAAAATTACAAAATTCAACTCGAGACAATAACGTACAGCATACATTAATTAACGTGATTAGAAATTTTAAAACAAGTTAAAGCGTTACTCATAAGAATAACATATTTTTAATTATGGACAATAGAAAAAGCACACCTAAACATATGGTACAGGCCCTGACATAAATGTTTTGGACTTTTGGACACTTAATTTTTGGTATGTTTGTATAAAAACTACAACATCACAAATTTATGATAAATATTGTTTAACGCAAAAGAAAACAAAAACTATTGCAATAAAATGTGGATTTACGAGTTCAATTGTTTGTCAATAATATAAACACGCATATTATCTATTTATCTATCTATTCGGAAAGCTCTGAAGTTAGTTGCAGTTCTCTACATCAGCTAGCGTGTAGAATTAACGTAGAAATTAATATGTCGCCTTCTAATTCTCAGTTACAGAATTATAAATTAATGTAGAATGTATAATTTAAGAACAGATATTATGTTGTGTTAGAACTGAAACTCCAATAAAAAACTTAAAAGCAAGATCGTTGTCCTCGAACATGGCAGAGCTTCTTTAGTTTCATGAACAGATCAATTTGAAGACATTGTTCTTGTCAAGGCTCCCGGTGAAGTAACAAAATTGAAAATACGGTAATTAATAGGAAAATGCTTCCATTGTGGGCAACGTTGTCGTGCTATTGGTAAAAAGTTAAATATACCCAAATCTACTAAGGCGGAGATCATTAAGAAATACAGTGACATGTTTACTTGCAGCTTCTAGAAAGAGTTCAGGGCTTCCACCTAAAGCAAAACATCCAGAAGGTGAGGGCTTAATGCACGCTTTGGACAGTATGGGCTTCAGGCGTTTTTAGAAGGCATTTGTTTCGATTACGTTTTAAAGGACAAATATTTTAACGCTATTGTTTCATATATGTTGTGTGCGTACAAGCGAGTAGCCCTAGCTATTTCGCACATAGTTTTCTTTTTAGAACCTAATCCTAGTTTTCTAGGATCTTATTTATGTTATTTGTTTTGAAGTCAATGTATTTGTATAAACAAAATGGCTTTTCTTGTAAATGGTTTGAAATCAGTTTCAGGCCGAACTAAACACTACAGGGATGCCAAGCTTCCTGTTTGTTGGCAGATAATGATCTTTCATAGACATAAACTGGGGTATTAAGAGATTTCATATTTACTGAGCTTGCTAATCGGACAAACAGGGCAATTAATTGTTCAAATATTAAGGCGTACCAGACGTTTTATTTAAATTTAAAGTAACAACATGAGGAGCCTTGGGGCGATTTAATGTCTGTTTTTTGGAGATAACCGAAAAAAGATAAGCAGCACTCCAAGTGAAGATTTTCCCTAGAGAATGCATAAAAATAACTGTAAAGTTTCAGTCACGGGTCATGATATGGGGTAGTATGTCAGCTTATGGTCTATAGTGTGTGTTCTGTCGTTTTTTAAATCCCGTGTGTGCTTCTGTGAGCGAGTATTGAAGGTGGTATTATTTTGTTCAGAATTCAATGTCTTTATTTTTTTCAGTTGAAGGCTGAATAATATGAAGAAGCAATAAAATGAATTCGATAGGAAGAGCAGAAATTGAAGTTGGTACCAAATAAAAATATGTGATGCGAGTGTATTGTGTAATCAAGTAGGTAAAGAAGCTTTTGTGAGAAACACTGGTGAAGAAATTTATGAAAATCTGTCATAAAATTATTACTCAAATATAACATATTAGAGCTTGTAAGTGGTGACGCTTCGGTAGAAATTTTGCGACAGCTAGGAGTTGACCTATTATAAATCTTTAACTCATAAAAAGGCAGAGAAACGTTCTTTGACGTTTGAAATTGAAGCAGATCTAAACATATCAGAAGAATCTACTACCTCAAAGCCATTTACATGAGCTCAACTAACAAGTGTGATAAACAATTCTGTTCTTTTCTGCGATGATAAACCAACAAGAAATGTTTCGTATGATATAGAAGGGGCTAACTTGAGAGAAGCAGTAGAGCGGAGTAAAACTGACACACGGCTTGTTAGACTTAATGAATGTATCGACTCAAAAGATGCCCATGCAATTGACATATTGTATCATGGAATCTGATTGACAAAAAATGGGACAAACATCATTTGTAAAAAGAAATTCAAGACACAAGACGAATATAATTCGGGAGCTATTGTCGCATCAGAAACTGAATTTCTCAGTATGCTGAAAGAGTTTCCCATTCAAGAAAATGTAACTTGCATGACTGACTGCACAATACATTAATGTGTGCTTCTCTAATCGAGTTAATCCTTCAGCAACAGTTACATAAAGAAGGGAATTAAAGACCGTTAAAGACTTATTGAAGAAGAAGTTCCCAGCGTGGAATATTCTAAACCTAGACGAATAAATTACATTAGAATGAGTATTATATATAAAAAACAAAAGATGCTGCTGTTGTCAAATTGCAAGACGATACATTTGAAGAACAATTCACGGCACTGTTATGCAACAGCCAAACTAATAAGAAAATCAGAAAAGCGCTGGACGTTTAAGGGGTCTACGACTGCTGAATTATTTACGATACCCTCTGTATTCTTTAAATAGTTACTGGTTGGAAAACGTGGTATCACTTCAGTAAAATGACGTGTAAATGAAACTGATACTCTTTTTTAGCAATTTGTTTCAAATAGTGATTACAGTGTTTGTCTGATTACCAGATCCACTTCAAAAGTAACCAAGCATATATACGTGAACTTCCACTGCAAATTTCCATGGGCTTATTTGTTTACCAGTTAACTTGCAGCTAACCTTGTACATTTCATTCATTCAATAGGTCTATCTAAATTATCTGTTCACTATTCTCGCGTTCAGGAAATAGTAAACAGAATAGCGAAGTAGGTAAAATGGAAGCTAATACAGGACTTTACTTGCCATTTGACATAGCTTCTGGTAGGTCCATTTATTTTGCAATGGATAATATCGATTTTCACGAGAATAGTCCTGATGGTCGACATACTCTTCACGGAAAAGAAGTAGTTGCGTACCAGACCTTTGAGAAGAGTGATGTAACTGAAGATCTTAAACTCATATCTAACGACAAAAACATTAAAATTTATTCCCCCCCCCCCCCCCCCCCCAAATAAATCCCTCCTCCTCTTCCCAGTCGCGAGTCTCTAATGTCCCACTATCACTTTTCTAATTCTCCACAGCATAAGCAACAAAGTGAGACCAAATCAACTAATCATTATGAAAGCTTTATTTCATACAAGGACAGTCAAATGCCCGAAAATATCAGAATATTTTTGAATCAAATTTATTGCTCTCATTGAAGGATTAGCTCCTGGTGGAAATTATATTTTTCAACAGGACGAAGCTTCATGTCACACTGCTGCAAAAACTACTGAAAATGGTTAAATGAACATAATACAGTACACCTCGCTTATAACATCTCTACCAGGAACATTAAAATCTGTACGTTATAAAAGGAGACGTTTAAAAAAACACAAAAAACACCCTGAATTGCGAAAAAAACTTTATTTTTAAAGTAATTACAAACTACGAAGGTAGGCTAAGCGTAATTACTTATTTAAAAAATCTGGTATGAGTGTCTGCTTCGAGTTTTCAGTTAAGTGTTCTAAATAATTTAACGATGTGTTCAAGATGTCGTCTGTGTTTTCGGTGCTTTCTAATAATCTTGTCACTGTTTCTTGCCTTTTATAGCTTAAACAATCTTGCGTTTTGTACTCCGCGAACTAAAATGTATGTATGCGACTTGCCGATTTCCCATGTTTTGACAGTGAAGTACAAGTACAAGGAGTACGTAGTAAAACATGACTGATCTCTCAAGTACGTAATAACTGCATGTATGTTAAAAGAGAGGCCGTTAGAAGGGAGTTCTACTTAGCGTTGTGGACTCGGCAGATTTGAATATTATACAAATAGTTTGGCATAAAACAATGCAGGAATTGCCAAACAACACGCAACGTACTGTCAGTGATTTAAAAGCGAAATTGCAGAATATAAGAGACACTTTCATTTTGATTTAATCAATGTGACCGAATAGTTTTGTGTCACTTTATTACGCAAAAATTGTTTAATATTAATTTATCTACGACAGTGTGTAAAATTGCCGTAAACTAATGAAAACATGTTATTAAACAGTCGTTTTACAAACTTAAAACTGCCAACTAAAAGGCAATTTTATGTGTGTTGTTCTACATTGTTTAAGTTTGTTGCACCCTCTAATCATGTATGTTGGAAATATCCTTACAACATATTTAATTTTTCGTAATTAATTTAGTGTAATTTTGTAATCAAAATTAATTTACAGAGAATAATTTTGTGTATCATAGTAAACACTTCTTTATAAAAAAAAACATTTTATATTCCAAACCCTGCTATCGTAGCCCCTCAATAATTTACAGAAAAAGACGACTTTTAAAAAGTCTGCGAAAGTTTGTAACTTTTTGCTGCTAGAGAGAGAGACAGGCGCGGCCTGGACTTCAACTAAAAGAAATTTCGATCCAAGCAGAGCAATTCTGATATCCATTTTTAAACATATTGAATAAAACGATTACAAAATGGTAAACGTAAATATTTTTTTCGAGCACCATTTCCCAAAGGAGGCTATTATTTGACACTTTCCATACGTCAAAAGTATGTTGTTATTGCACACTAAAAATTTTGTTACACACTTCTGTCACTTTATTGCACGCTTCTGATTAAATTTGGTAAGTTTTCAGTTGAAATAAAGTTGACGTTTTGTAATCTATTTTAGCATAAATATGAGGTAGTTGAAAAAAATATGTATATAACTCGTATCTAAAGCTTCTTTTTGTACTTTTGAGATTTAAACAATTCGCCGTTGGC
Source organism: Agriotes lineatus (assembly GCA_940337035.1). Taxonomy (NCBI): domain Eukaryota; kingdom Metazoa; phylum Arthropoda; class Insecta; order Coleoptera; family Elateridae; genus Agriotes; species Agriotes lineatus. The sequence continues at coordinate 10,314 of CALNHX010008240.1, forward strand.
TCATTCTTTAAACTTCTTCAAGCGTGCAAAAATATGGCACTTTAGCTACTCGTTGTATAAATTGGTAGTCCTCTTGAATAAAGCTTCACATTCAAAATACTACGTAAATGTCTAAATTACAGTTTTATTGCTGTTTATTCTTATTTGTTTTAATTGGCAACTTCGTAACTATTTTATCACAATTTTTATTTTAGGTATGCATATTTATACAGGGTGTCTAAAAAAGAATGAGTCATAGATTCCTTAGATTATAATAAACCGATTAAACATAATATTCCTCAAGTAAGTGATAGGGATTTGAACTTATCTTTTTTTTTATTTTTATGGTAACTTCCACGAATGTAAAGATATCGATTTCAACTTTCAACCCATGTTACTATTATATACCGCACCAATGGAAAAGTTTTCATAAACTAAACTCGACTGTAAGAGATACTTTAGCTTTCTTTAAAATTTTCTTAGCTCTAGCTTTGTTAACTGTTAAATTTTAGGTTATTGTCTAAAACAGAATTAAAAAGAGTAAAAATAAGGCACTTTTAGTTTAGTGTAAAAGCAACTGTTTACCTTAAAATTTCTATCAAACCTTTGAGTTGTCATTAAGACGTGCACTATAAAGCAGTCATCATTGCAAAAAACAATGGGTAGTGATTGTGATGTAGTAAACAACAATGATAAATCAATTATGAAACGGGTGAGAACAAAATTCTTCGTTTGTCTTTACGCAAATGTCGTAACAACCAATTCTCCAATGCTGAAATGTGGCATTTTCGGAAACGCAAACGAAAAAATCTGCAAAAGGCTTTACCCAGAACTTCCCTCGTCGACATTGTGATACTAAATAATTTTAAAAATGAAATTAAGTTAGGAGTAAAAATATCTTCACGTTTCTAATAAATTAAATAGATTTTCAAATAAAAAAAACATTACCGGTGGTCGAATTCGAAAATCAGGCGGACCGCGCCGCGTATGCATTCTCAGCGTATTGTGGCATATTGCAAGGAAACGGGTTATTTCTACCTGAACTACGGAGCACCAAACCTTCGAATTCTTGCATTGCAGCTGTATTGAGGGGCTCATTTTTGGTAAGAATAAAGCCTGCGCTATGTACAAATTATTATTGTATTTATTGCTAGGTTAAATAGAAATAAACAAAATTTTAATTTTTTTAGGTGCTCACCTTGTATATATTTGTCTGAAATTTTCTCGGTTTCATGCCAGGTAGATATATAATATGCATGCAAAATATTGTCTTCCTCCGACAAATAGTTTTTGCGTTATACCGCCAACAGACAGACAGACAGACGGAATTGAGAAAACCTGTTTTTCGTCATCTAGGAACCCTGAAACGTGAAGATCTGAAGAAATCTCGAAATGTGATTTTTTCGCGATTACAATACTCCCCTCGAGGGAAGTAAAAATGTATGTCACTAACGTCATTCATTGATTTATCATTGTTGTTTACTAGATTACAACAAGTACCTTTTGTTTTTCTGACTGTGGTTACTCTATAATCGTACGTCTTAATGACAAAGCTTTGAAAGAATTGCAAGGTAAACAGTTGTTTTTACGCTTATGAACCAAAAGCACATTATTTTTACGCATTTTAATCCCGTTTCAGATAACTAACCTATAGCTAAAAGCGCGGCTAAACGTTTTTAAAGATAAAGTGCCTCTTACTACAGTCAAGGTTAGTTTATGACATCTTTTTCATTAATCTATGACCAATCGGTGTCCCATTCATTTTGAGACACTCTGTATAGCGAATACCTGATATTTCTATTTAAAGACAATTGAAGATAATTTGATGGAATTGTGGGGTAATTCAGAGGCAATGCGAAGCAATTTTACGAAATTTTGGGGAAATTCTGTGGCAATTTCGAGGAAATGTTAGTTATTTGAAGAAACACAGAAAAAATATGTACGAGGTTGGCGAGTCAAAATGTTGGGGAAGTTATATAGGCGATTAGAGGAAATTTTGGGATTTTTTTTGTACAGCAAAATATGCTTATGAAAAAATAAGTGAGCTAGGTCAAATCTTTTTTAGAATAGTAAAGCACTAATTTTCGCAAGTTTGTTTAACCTGGCGTCGTATCTCCTGATAAAGCGAAGTTCCCATGCATATGCATACATACTCGAAAAATATACACTCAACATTATGTACACAATGGGTGTTATTAGGCTCTGAACGGTGAAATCAAAATCAATAAATATAGTAAGCTAAATTTCTGTTGCATCATGTAGTAATTCCAACACGTGGTAGTCAGGAAACGGGTTCGTTTTGCATTCAAAATCGCCCCTTCCCCTGCCAGTGGCATTTGCATGGTCCCGAAGCAACAGATGGTCATCCTTCGCCGCGCGCCAGGATGACGCAACAAGCACGGTGTCTTTCTACGTACCCAATTCTGCATAGCACAGGGCGCCGATCATCGACAGCACCCCCGAGAGGATCCAGACGATCAGGGCCTGCCCGATGGAGCCGGAGTAGCGCAGCACCCCCTTGGGGGAGACGAAGATGCCGGCGCCGATGATGATGCCGACGATGATCGCCACGCCGTCGATCATCGACAGCTCCTTCTTCATCTTGACGCCGGGCCCGGAGCCCGACGACGACTCCGTCTCGCTGTTGTCCTTCTTCTCCATCTCCATGTTTTGGCACTCTTCACCACAAACTCATGCCGGCCCGCACGTGCTGGTTTTGTATGCGTTCGCGCCACAAACTTCCGGCTTTAAACTGAGAGGCCAAACACCGGTTTGCCCCCACTGCTCAGCAGCCTTTGTCGAATGGCCGAATGGTTATCGCAGCTAGGCAAATTCGCGAGCTGTCCCTCCACGTCCACATCCTGTATGGAATTGCTCTAATAATTCAATAATAAGGTGCCGGGAATAACAGGATGGTGCTTGATGTCGCTCATTTTTAAGTTCGACCACGCTGCCGCCTATCAAGGAAACAGCTGAGAATCTAGGCCGCTCTGAATTTCTTCGGGCGTCTGCAATTACATGCACCGGCACTGTTGGGCGCGTAATTAAAAATAATCGACCGATTGTTATGAATTTAACAACAGAAAACCCGATTTTATAATTACATTTAATTTGTTGTTTTCTTATAAATCTGTTGATTATACTTGTGCTCATTTTTCGATTTTAAGGATGAGGATATCTTAAGACATACAATGTCTGTTAAATTGGGGAAAAGTTGCGTCATCTAGTAGGTACTCGCCTTTATTCTAAGAAATTCGATGTAGCTCATCTAATTTTCCGATATTTAAAAACACTGAAAGTTTGAATTTTCGTTTATTGATTATTGTAGTAGTATTTATTTAAAGGAAATAAATGTGGGCCAATGACTTATATGACCAAAAACGATCATCTAACACAGAGTTTCTGAAACGGGGTACGTAAACCTCTAGGGGTACGCCGGCTAGGTGTAGGGGGTACACAGCCTGGTTCGGGTAATGGCGAACACAAACAATGCACAATACAAAAAATCTGTAAAAGGCTTTACCCAGAACTTCCCTCGCCCGAATTAGCCCAATTTGCAAATTAAAAAAAATGTATCCCGCTGGGGTTTGAACGGAGGGGCACATGCATAGCGATCGCAACCGCATCTCCGCAGCGGATGTAACTGCAGCGAAATTGCAACTGCGCCATCAAGCCTTATAGAACGGGCTTATTGTTGAAACGTTTTTACTCTTTTATGACATTATTATTATTAAGTTATTACTTCCTTCTATTTCAAAATTAACCTAAAAATAAACAAAATTTTATTTTTTTAAGGTGTTCACCCTGCATATATTTGTATGAAATTGTACCGGTTTCATGCGAGGTAGATATATAATATGTATGCAAAATATCGTCTTCCTCCGACAAAGAGTTTTTGAGCTATACTGCCAACAGACAGACAGACAGACGGAATTAAGAAATCCTCTTTTTCGTCATCCAGGGACCTTGAAATGTGAAGATCTGAAAACATCTCGGAAGGTGATTTTTTCGTGATTACAATACCTCTTTCGTCTTTCAGACGAGGGAGTAAAAACGGAAAACGATTCGAGGGGGTTTTGAATAATACAGGAAATGTACATACAATCTAAATACTAATTACTAAATCATTATTATGTTGGTTACTAATATGTGATACTAATACAACACTGTTGTATTGTCAGTTGTAATATAACAAGTGGAATGATTATTTCGATATTTTTTCCGAATTAAAACCAGAACCTAAATTTAACGAGTGCGCAGCACGAGTTAAATTTGCTGTTTCACTTTTAACGAGTAAAAAATCATCGATTATTAATCATTACACGAATTATATTTGGAAAGAGAATATATTGAATGAAATGCAGAATGTCAATGTTTTTTTAAGATGTCACTGTTAATGTTTGTTAGCTTTGTGTCTGTGTCAAAACTGACAGAAAACCTAACCTGCTAACCTCGAATTTGACATAGACTTAAAATTGACAGCAGGGTAACCAACATTAACAGTGCCAACCTAAGAAAGAATCACAACCATTTATGATCGCCAGTAAAAACAATTACGAAATGCACGATGTTTTCTTCTCCCAGTAGGCTGTTGTATGTATTAGGTTGCATGCATGAATAGTGATAAAGTCAAACTGTGACGAAAAAGCTATGAATTTTTACAACTGCTTTATTGACATTGTTGCAATTTTAATGTCAAAATGCCGAAAATTCTATGGAAGGAAACAAATTTAACTGGCAACAATGCAAGCCTTCAAAAATCATAAGTACAAAATTGAAAACAACATAACCATTACCTCATATACTTACAAGCCATGCTGCTAGACTTGGCAATATTGCATCTCTGGTAGTTGGTGATCCTTAATTTATTATAGTACTCCAATTTGAAATAATTTTGTTTTAAAGAGCACAGGTTTACTCTTTATCATATGTTACTCTGTAATTAATTAAAGGTAGCTTCTGTAATTGGGACCTTTATTTACATAATCAAGTAATACAAACATGTAACAGTATATTTACAAAAATAAAACAACTTAACCTATGTAACCCATGGATAAAAGAACATTTCTGTAATTATTTCAAAGTGTGTAATTTTTTATACACCAATGCTGATTGAGAGTACAACATATATGCAAAAACTATGGTGGTGCTATTGTAAATAATCTTATTTGAACATAATAAACTTATCTGCTGGTTAACATTTAAATTTGTGCGACTTAAATTGTTTCATAAAGTTCGAAAAACTGCTGATGTCATTATTTAAAAACACTTTCACTGTTTGTGCATGTCTTTCCAATATTTGTTTTCTTCTACATTTAGGATATGTCCTTTCTTGTAGAGCTTTTGACGACAAATATGCTGAAAAATTTGGAAATACGCTTGGGACACCATTGTCAGCTAATCGAGGGTAATGCAGCATCAGCTTCTGCAGTTCCCCACTCTTATTTCTAACGCTTTCAAATGTTTTTTTTTTCATTAAAATGTATTTTACACACGACAGAAACATTCTCGTGGTATTGCACGAAGCCATGCTATCTTTCGGATCTCATCCATTGGAAAAGAAAATATTGTTATCGTTCGCATTCGATTTTCTTTTAAGGTACTGTCGTAGTTGTTACACAGCGTCTTCGTGGCATTCTAAATATAAAATAAAAAGTTACAAGAAATGCGCTAAAAATGAGGTTAGATTGATACTTACCTCGGTTGTATTTCAGTGAAATATTTATAAAAACCAGCAGCAATTTTACTTTCACTTGAGATTTCACAGACATTTTTTATAAATAAACAGTACAAAACTGGGCCAACCAGCAGTGTTGCCAAATCTCCAACAGCATGGCTTGTAAGTGTACGAAACAGTGACCTAACGTTTAGTTATTTTGCATGCGTATCAACAAAAATGTCTCCCTAATATAGCCTGCTGGGAGAAGGAAACATCGTGAATGTACTCGTTATATTCTCTTTCTGAGTATAATTCGTGGTACGCTTAAGAATCAGTATTTTTTATAGTCTTCACTCATGTCAGCCCCAATATTAAGAAAATACAACTCATGCTTCTCACTCGCTGTATTTCATGACATTAAAAAAATATATCGATAGTAAGCCTACCACATACCGGGTGCTGACTTGCACGACGCACCATAGGAATTTGCATAGTAAATTCTTTATGTTCAATTATTTGCTCCTCTAATTATTTTAGAGCTAAAGTGTAAATATATTTTTGTAGAGATAAATTTTTCATTTTCCGGAACCGAAGGAAGGCAAAAAAATCAAACTAGGTAGCATTATTACAAAAATCAGTGATGCCATGGAATTATTGAAACAAGCCAATGCCAACGCAAGTGCGTGCGGGGCGATCATACAGTCACGTATTGTCGTTTTTCTCGTTTTAGTGTAAGTTCTGCATCTCATTATTGCACCTACAGTTATTTAATAACGAGCCTTACAGCCAGTCTTATAAAGGCCACTAATCTGAGGTTAACTTTAATTCGCTGTTAAAATAAACAAAAGCGCATCAAAACTTGTTTACTAATGAATAAACTGTCATAAGCACTAACGTTTTGATGCAGTTTTGTTTATTTTAACAGCGAATTAAAGTCTTTATAAGACCGACCGTTAATGTATCAGTCTATTAATACTTGTACTGTTTATAATTTTCCGAGACGGATATTTTACAATAAACAAAGAGCTTACTTAACGAACGTTCACTATAAAACCATTTTTGTTATGGACAAGGTCCAGGTACCTTAGAGACAGTAATCAGAAAATAATTAATAATGAATTATTACAAACGTCAAACATCAATGACAAACAAACAACACATATTGTCTCTCCGCACGCACTTGCGTTGGCATTGGCTTGTTTCAATAATTCCATGGCATCACTGATTTTTGTAAAAATGCTAGTTTGACTTTTTGCATTCCTTCGGTTCCGGAAAATGAAAAATTGATAGCAACAGTATGAATGAATAAATGCAGTATTTTTTTCTCTACAAAAAATATATTTACAATTTAGCTCTAAAATAATTAGGTGAGCAAATAATTTAATATAAAGAATTTACTATGCAAATCCCTATGGTGCGTCCCGCAAGTCAGCACCCGGTATATTACCCTTGAGAATCAAGGTGTAGATGTGGATACCTTGAAAGCATTTTAAAATGGGTTATCTTTAATGACATTGGGGTCTGCAACGGAATGTTAAGCAAATGTTTAAGTGTGAATTATTTTATAAATGTATGTAAATATTATAAATAATATTATGTAACCTTTTTTTACTTTACGGAACTCGGTGAAATAGATTGTAAGTTATTTTATACACGTATAACTTTTATTTTACTGAATTATACATACCTTAATGTTTATCATATCAATTTTTTTCCATAGCACATGTTAAAGTGTGCTTTTATTAACTCAAAACAAAAGGTCAAGTTTTACTTTAACAGCAAGGATAGCTAAAGTAGCACTTTAACATCAAGGATAGATAAAGTTATTTTGATTTTCTAACTTTTGTTTAAATTAAATATGACAGCGTCGTATTATCCTAGCAACCCAATCTAGCTACTGACATTTTGAAATGTGATTGACTGCCCTTATTTTCTTTTAAATTGTTCAAGTTCTTGCTTTAGAAAAAAAATATTGTATTATATACGACGATAAAGTTATTTCTATCCACTCTTGAATCATTAACGATTCACTCGTGGATAAAATTTAACTTTATCGTCTTGTATAATAAGTTACTATTAATTGCGAAAAAGGATATTGTGGATTCTATTGACGCATACAAATTTAGAATCTTAAATAATAGTTTGACTTTTTCCGATTTTATTAAGGTCTGAACTTCTTTTAGTTTAATTCTGCCAGTTTTCAAATGTCTAATAATATTTTGCACATAGACAAACATTTCAGTGTGAAATAAGTTCTTATTAATTCTATTGGCACAAGCAAATTTAGAATTTTAAATAACATTTTAACATTTTTTAATTTTATTAAGCTTTAGGCATCTTATAAATTTAATTCTGGCAACTGTCAGTTGTTTACCAGTATATTTCATATTGTTACGTTCTTAACGTTCGGGCTATTTAAAATTATACGACAAACATGGGTTCAAATATTTATTTACACAATGAATTACTACGATTATTGTTTACAAGCACATGCGAGAATTATCAAGCAGATTACAAATTAATTCAAGCACTAACGACTATCGGTACACGTACTTCTATTACATACGGATTTATTTATATCACTCTTAAACACTAACGATTATATATTTATTTATCTGGTCATCTATTTCTAACAACTATTATTATTTATTTCTTATTATTACTTCACGAGAGATTATGTACACGCGGTTATTTATATGGGGGCTTCTAACAAGCCTCGACGTGAGTTCGAACTGCCGCAGAATTATTTCAGAACTGACTCGCATCCCCGCTGCGCGAGTATTTATCTTTCACTGGAGAGGTTCCAGAAACTTCTCGGCATTCACTAGAAAATCCAGATAAAAGCATGACGCATCTGACATTGGGCGCGCGTGAGTCACGCACTGCACCTGGCTCCAGATTTATACGAAAGTCTGGAACTCTGTGACACATCACACCTGCTCCTGCCGGCAGCCTCTGAATCACCCGCGCACATCTGCTCTCAAGGCCGTTCTTGCGTTCGTTACACTGCCCCCGCCTTAGATCGTTCTGTCCCAGAACGAGTTGCGTCGGGTGCCTGTCTTCTCGCTCTTGTGGGGGTCCGATGGCGGTACTTGCAGGCGGTGCCCTTCTTGCACATGGACTGGCTGAGGAAGCAGCAGCCCACCGTGGTCTCCAGGCTTCGCAACAGCACACCTCGATCTGGACGCCGGTTGTCTCTTGTACTGCCGATCGGTAGGCCATCAGGAACAGGTGCATGTACTGGCCCCAGTCACGCGGATGCTCGGAAACCCCCTTGGACAGATGCTTCCCCATGGTTCCGTTCATCTTTTCCACCATGCCGTCCGATTGAGTATGGAGGGCAGTGGTCCGAATCTTGCGTATCCCCAGTGGCTTACAGACGTTCCGGAACGGTCCAAACTCGAAATTCCGGCCCTGGTCGGAATGTAACTCCAGGGGGACTCCAAAACGGCTGAAGCACTCCTTCACCAGAACATCAGCGACAGTACCGGTCTCTTTCTTCGGAACGGCGTACGCTTCGGGCCATTTGGTGAAGTGGCCCATGCACACCAAGATGTATTTATTTCCCGCTTCGGTTTCGGGGCATGGTCCGGCGATGTCAATGGCTATACCCTCGAACGGACCACCGACGTTGTACTGCCACCTCGGAGCTCTACGTCTTCCAACAGGTCCGTTTCCCGTAGCGCATGCTTCGCACCTCCGGCACCACTCTCGGACGTCACCTTTGCAGCTTGCCCCGTAGAACCTTTCTTGGACCTTCTGCAACGTCTTCTTCAATCTGAAGTGTCCTCCAGAGGAGCAATCATGCAGGTAGCGCAGAACCTCGGCCACTCTACTCCTTGGAACCATCGATCGTGATCTCGTTGCCCTACTGTCCTCATCTTCCAAGATTCTGGTCAGGACGTTGTTGTCCAGCTGCAAGGAGTCCCATTGCGCCCAATAAGTCTCCACTGTTGCGTTGGTGGCGGGGACCTCCTGCCAGGTAGGTCGACGGCCATCTTGCTTCCAGGCTATAACCGCGCCTAAGTCGGGGTTGTTCTCCTGGCTACTCTGCAACTCGTCTGGCTCCCACGAGTCGTCGACCACAGTGGTACGATTAATGGGTACCACACGACTCTCCAGTCTCGAACAGTGGCCGCAGTCCGCAGGGCAAGGCCTCTTGGATAACGCATCGGCGTTGCGGTGGACTGTGCCAGGTCGATAATTTATTCCCAAGTTGAACTCTTCTAGGCGCTCGATCCACTCAGCCACCTGCCTTTCAGGGTTCTTGCACTGCAGCAGCCATCTCCGAGCAGGATGGTCGGTCCTCAGCAAGACTCTTCTTCCAAACTCGAATGATTTATGTTTTCCTACGTCAGTACGGCCGCTGGGATGATCTCCGCCGTCGACGATGTCTTGGTACCGGGCCACCATATCTTCTATCTTCTTCCATTTTCGTTGGCTCATGCCCCCTTCCAGTATTGGGTTCCTCCTGACGGTTGCCAGTTCCCTGCTGACGTTCATCATCCTTACTGGGACCCCAAGCCCAGTCTTCATCAACGTCTTCCCTACCAGGATACCATGAGTGAGCTTCTTGCCACCATCAGGCTCGACCACGCGCACCACGTTGCCCCGGAGATCGCCATCCAGGTATGCATCCACGACCCTCTCGGTTCGTCCTTGCAGAGTAACATCTTCCGCCCATACCACTTGTGCCGCGATCTCTCCTCTTGGGTGTCGGGAAAGCTCCTCCCCACCCACGTGCAACTCGCCGCGTCTCAGGTCCAAAGCGCACTCACACTTATCCACAACATCCATTCCCAGGATGCACTCGTCCGCAATGTCAGCATAATCGGGCTCAACCACGCGCACCACGTTGCTCCGGAGATCGCCATCCAGGTATGCATCCACGACCCTCTCGGTTCGTCCCTGCGGAATAACATCTTCCGCCCATACCACTTGTGCCGCGATCTCTCCTCTTGGGTGTCGGGAAAGATCCTCCCCACCCACGTGCAACTCGCCGCGTCTCAGGTCCAAAGCGCACTCACACTTATCCACAACATCCATTCCCAGGATGCACTCGTCCGCAATGTCAGCATAATCGGGCTCAACCACGCGCACCACGTTGCTCCGGAGATCGCCATCCAGGTATGCATCCACGACCCTCTCGGTTCGTCCCTGCAGAATAACATCTTCCGCCCATACCACTTGTGCCGCGATCTCTCCTCCTGAGTGTCGGGAAAGCTCCTCCGCACCCACGTGCAACTCGCCGCGTCTCAGGTCCAACAACAGAGACCGAACTCTTCCATTTATTTTCCCATCAAGCTTTTGGACTACTTCCTCTTCTGCGGTTTCCAGCTCTTCCTGCCCGACCTTCAGCTCTTCTCGTGCTTTCTGCCCTGCTTCCAGCTGTTCCCTAAGATCCTCTTGTGCTTTTTCTGCCTTCTTTCGACCGGATCGCAATTCTTCCCTAAGCTCATCCTTGAGGTTTTCTCGAGTGGCTTTCAATTTTTCCTCAAGTTTTTGGACTGCTTTCTCTTGCTCGGCCTTCAGCCATTCCTTAAGTGCTTTCGCGGCTTCCTCTACCTTATCTTGTGCCTTCTTTTGGCCGGCTTTCAATTCTTCCTGGCCAACTTGGATCTCTTTCTTAAGTTCCTCCTGTGCTTTTTCCGCTTTCTCTTGCCCAGCTTGGATCTCTTTCCTAAGATCCTCTTGTGCTTTTTCCGCCTTGTCCTGGCTAACTTGCATCAGTTGCAAAAGTTGGCTTAATTGGGCTTCCATTTTGCTGCTTTGAGATCTCGTCAAAGGCATGCACAATACTCACTTCAATTTATTTATCTGACCGTCGTTTTATCGGTACTTGTTAAATAATTTATTTATTTAATGTTTGTTCAATAATTTTCTTATATAGCCCCCGGTTCAAAACCTCACACCGACACCACTGTTACGTTCTTAACGTTCGGGCTATTTAAAATTATACGACAAACATGGGTTCAAATATTTATTTACACAATGAATTACTATGATTATTGTTTACAAGCACATGCGAGAATTATCAAGCAGATTACAAATTAATTCAAGCACTAACGACTATCGGTACACGTATTTCTAACAACTATTATTATTTATTTCTATTACGTACGGATTAGCACATTTATTTATATCACTCTTAAACGCTAACGATTATATATTTATTTACTTATTATTACTTCACGAGAGATTATGTACACGCGGTTTTATTTATATGGGGGCTTCCAACAAGCCTCGACGTGAGTTCGAACTGCCGCAGAATTATTTCAGAACTGACTTGGGGGCGAACTCCGCTCGCTTATATCACGCCGGTAATTTTCTTCCAGAAGCCTCCAGAATTTCCGGCAACAGTGACGTGTCGCGTCAGGGCTGCTCTAGCATCGACTGGAAAATGATTCACCAACGTACACCTGCGTTCAAGGCCGCCCGTCGGCAGCCTATGATTCACGCGCCGGCAGCCGTCTCTGGAATTTCTAGTATAATCGAGGCATTGGGGCAAATAACTGTCAGCCGAATCGTTACATTATTTAACTACTTTTTGGTCATAAAAAGTATTTAGTATATAAATATATTCGATTTTCATAAAGTATTTAGTATTTAGTAGTTAAATACTTTTTAAAAGTATTTTGCCCAGCTCTGCTTTCGATTAATCCAAATTGAAAATTATAATATTCGATTCACGATTTCTACGATCCTGAATTTCCGAAATAACCTCTTCTGAAATTTGAAGCTGGTCCTGTTTTTGTACTGATGACGATGATTGAATAACACGCTCTCTTAATTCTTTGACTTCAGACTGCAAATCTTCTACAATTTTTCTCAGCCCTTTAATACTTGCTAATTGCAATTTTATATCTTTGCAGTTCATACAATAAAAAGACAACTTGCAATCTTTATAGTCCAGTGCATTTAGGGTGTGACCTCGGAAAAAATCCTAGAGAGCTGAAATTTGGTTTACACCTACCTTTCGTCGTTTCAAATAAGGGTTGAGAAGTCCCTAACGATCCGTTGTACGCACAACTTTTTACAGTGCTCAGAAGGTCTATTTTTCGGTTTTTCAACTATATCTTCGTTCCTATCGACTTTACGACTACGAAGGTGCAATAACAAAAGAAAGGTAATAAAATTCTCTACAAAAAAGATTATTTATAGTTTTTACATACAAGTAACAGATTTTACGGAAATTTGGTTGGAAAGTTATGAGTTTAGGAAATCTATTCCTCTTCAATATTGTTGATCCTTGCTCAAAGGCATACATAGAATCGATCTCTGGATTGTCAATGTTCTGGTCGCTTTCGTTTTCGGTTACCTGCGAATCCTCCATTGGTGCAGCGTTCAAACAGGATTGTCCGTGACAATGACCGCAAATTGGTGTGCAGACGAGTCCCAAATTTCGAGAGCCACATAATGGTCCTCAGTATTTCGTGCAATTACAAATAATCATTTTTAGAAGACAGTCCGGAGCAGGAGGTGCTGATGATTTTTTACGTGCAATAAGTTGTCCTTCAATATCAATCCCCAATCTTCTGGATTCAATTTATCACCCAACCAAGTCTGTACTTGATAGTAGACTTGGTAGAGATGCTCTTTAGCTGCTTTGGCTGTAGGTGGTAATAGACTTAACCTTGCAAATTTGTCTTTACCTACAGATTTAGCGAAGCACAAATAACGATAGTTGTTTATGAAATCTTCTTTAACTGGAGCGCCATGTATGCCCAAAAATATAGTAATCCATTATGAGCAATTGATTTGTGGGAAGCATCACTTTTCTTGAAAACTTAAGCTGAATTCTGTAAGTCCTGTCGTTTTTGCAATAATTTTAGAGTTCCTGTTTTTCCCTTATGGAAAAGAACACATGTTGTATCACAACCAGAGAGGGCATGTAAAAATAAAATATGGTCCTTGCTCTTTTCATGTTGATAGAAACATCAGGAAGAGAACGTTTTTTGCTCTGGACTGCTCCTTTGCCCAGTTTGAGAAAAAAAATCTTTCTCGACAGGTGTTCGAGCCGTTAAAATAACCTCAAGATCAATATCTTCTCCAACAACAACGGTTGTATGTAAATGAATGTTTCAGTGCTGTTTCAATAATGGGAACGTCAGCATCACCCTCAGCCTGTTCGACGAGGAAAATTGTGGCTTTGAATTTCTCTGACAGCTTCGAAAGCAATTTGCATTTGTTGTTGCTGTTAGAAAGAAACGTTTCCTGGCTGACGGTTACATTCATTGTCTCGTCAAAAATACGTCTGCAAATGGCGGTTTTGAAGATCGGCGAAGTTGTTCTATAGCTTTCACATTGTTTTTGCTGTTGTTATACCCATCAAAAACAATCACCGTCTTTTCACCAAAATTTATATGGACATAGTTAAAAAGTTTCCAGGGAATTTTTTAAAAGCTTTATTTTCCATAGAAGTTTCTAATCCCTCCATGTTGTGAATATACAAATGGGCCGAGTTTGCATAAAGAAACTGTCCTGCTGCGTGAAAATATGGTAGCATTTTTTGATAGTAGTTAAATGCATCTTCCAATTTCCCATTCTTTCTGCTTTTACAAATTCCTTTGCAACAGTAGTCATTACGAAATATTGTCTCCACAATTTCGCAGTAGGGCTTTCATTTTGTAAATCAAAAATTTTGTCGCCAAATTTTTCAACTTACCAACATTATTTGACTGTGCAAAAGATAGCGATGCTTCGTCTTCAGGAGCAGAACAATGATATTTGCTAACCTTATGACTTTCCTACTGAATTTCCGTGAAAACTGTTGCTGGTATGTAAAAACCATTGATAACCTTTTTTGTAGAGAATTTTATTACCTTTATTTCGTTATTGAATATTCGTAGTCGTACAGTCGATAGGAACGAAGATATAGTTGAAAAACCGAAAAATTTACCTTCTGAGCACTGTAAAAAGTTATGCGTACAGCGGATAATTGGGGACTTTTCAACCCTTATTTGGAACGACGAGAGGTATGTGTAAACCAAATTTCAGCTCTCTAGGATTTTTTCCGAGGTTACATCTATTTTTCGGATAAATGCACTGGACTATTAGCCTTCAAGCATGCTATTTCGTTTCTAGATAAACGGCTGCATGTGGAGTGTACAAATTGTTTGCACAGATCACACGAGATTTCTCTATCAGGTTGGACATCCTCGGTGCACACAACACATTTCATGATTAAATTGCAGTAAACTTATCTACACTTGCTTAATAATTAATTTCACTAAACCCAGGCACCTACACATGCGACTGCTGCGACGCTTGTAAAAGTACAGTGGACGATCTTGCTTTTTATATTTTTGAATGCAGCTGCATTCAAGAGATAGTCTTATCATAAAATTCAAAAGTGCAAACAAATCATGTATATCTCTGGAGTACATCCGCGGGAGGGAATGAAACACTTTTCTCTCTAGTAATACAAATAGCTATTAAATCACTTAAAATTTGATAGCAACTGTTGTAAACATAGGTAACTCACGAAAACAAATGAACATATTGTGACCACGTGAACATTTTTTATAAAACGCTCTTCGTCCTGTCCTAACAGGGTTTATCCTCAACTGGGTGCAAAGTACCCTATTCCCGCCCGCATGTGTGGGAGCAAAGTAAACCATTCTCGCCCGAGGGCGCAAAGTAAACCATTCTCGCCCGAGGGCGCAAAGTAAACCATTCTCGCCCGAGGGCGGCAAAGTAAATTTTTCTGACCATGTTTACGTAGTTGCTACGGAAATGCACCTTGCTTTTATTAGATCCTGGTATTATGATTTTTAATGTTAATAGTTGGAAAATCTTAACGTATAGAAATAAAGCGCACGTGTTTCCGGTTGAGGATAAAATTATGTATTATCTCTGGCGCAAGAGCGATTTCATCCCTTGATGATTTACAGCCCTCCCTTCGGTGGGGCTCCAAACTATCATCACGGGCTGAAATCGCTTACCTTGCGCCCTTAATATATAAACTACTATTACAATGCTACCTACCAGCTTAAAATATTTTTTCTACTCACTGTATAGAAAGTCGGCTTTTGCGCCCTAGTTTTAGGAAACAAAACTGTCAATTTCCAACAAGCGCCAGCGGGAGCCAGTCTATACATATAGTTAAAACGTGAAGCTTGTTCTTTCGATCACTCTTTTTTTAAATGAAAGCCGTTACCGTATAGATGTGCACAAAAGTTCTAAATTCCAAATAAATTGATAATTTTTAGAGAAAAACCATCATATTGTAGCTCTCAAGTGGTTGCAGCCGCCCATGCAGTAGCAGTAAACCAAGTATATTCTCTTATTCTCGAAGTCAGCCTGCGGCGTTCTGCCGATTATTGCAATGGACTACTGCAGCTACTAAACGTTTGTTTGAAATCAACGGTCTGCTGATTCGTGAGACCATCGTCAAAATACAACGAGCGTCTCGCCGCAGTAAGAATTTTTGATTCCATGACGTCATCAACTAATGGCGTACATTTTATGTCGTCATTAAGTAATGTAATGTTACGACGCTAGATGTCGCTTACTATTTGAAATGGCGGTATTTTAAAATTACGAAACACTAAATAAACCCTATTGTGACTAAAGGGATTTTTTTATTATTTCTATCTATTGTTTAGAAATTAGACAGTTATTGACCTAACCTTAAATAGGATAAGCTTGGTTTTAGTGCAAATAATCTTTATTGTTTACTTTGATACACTTTATAAATACGAAACAATTTATATTGGCAACAAATTATGTAGACAGTATTTTATTTAAACGTCGAGTAAAGTATAAATAATAAATGACAAGTAAAATTAAAGTAAAATGTTCAGTAAAAATGTTTACCGGTTTAAGGATATTGATATTAAGCAGAAACCGTAAACCCAACCTCGGAAAAAATACTGTACATATTTTACTGGTCACACATATTTTTTTGCTGTGCAATTTACAATATTTTACTTATCATCTCACTTTTTACACTTTGCAAAAAATTTTTTATTATGAATATATATACTTTCATAGGGAATACAACTAAATTATATGCTGAACGTTTTATTAGCACCCATTTATATTTCTGTAACACACCTACATGTTATTTGAAACTAAACAATCATCTTCATTTTACATTTCAAGTAATACATGCCACAACCAAAATAGATGTTTATTAATATTACATATGGGTTTTCCGATTGATTTTCACCATTTATCAGTTGTGCTTCACAGTTTGTCAAATGCAATTGCCAATTGTTAAATATATTTCACCTTTTATCAAGTAAGTTTTCTTTTTGTGAAAAAAAATCGATCAAATATGGAACGTGCAAGAAGGCAAAACAGCAAAATAGAGGTGTGTGGTTTAATTGTTAATTCCATGAATTTTGTGGGAAGACAGTTTAACATGAAACCCAATACAGTGAGAAAAATGTATGCAACACATTTACAAAATGGGTGAAACATACGATTATCGAAGCAGGTGTTAAGCTCAGCAAGAACGTATTTGCAATTATTGTATCAAATTTCTTCCTCTGTACAGCCCGTTTTGAAAATTTGTAGAGAAGTTATTTGAGCCGTAGAAGAATTATATTATAAGGTCACAATTCACAAATGAAGACCAGTAGGTACGATTCTTTGCATATGAGACGATCAACCATGAACATTGCTTCTATTATGTTCGACATATGGAATCATACCTGGGTGATTGTCTACTAAAAGACATTACTAAAAGTAGACCTTTTAGCGCATGTTATGAAACTCAGCCTTCGGATTCGTTTCCTAATTTTCAAGTCTCGTGCATAAACGTCAACTTTTAACACTTGTTGCATAAATAGCTATTACACCATGAGATAAAAAAAATATTCTGAGCAGGCCTTGATATGTGTTATACGTTTGGCAGTACTGAAGTGTATTGTCAGTCTATGTCAAATTCGAGACTAAAAGGTTAGGTTTTGTTTGCCGTTTGACACCAAGGTCTCTAAACTTGGTTTGACACAGTCTGACGTAAAACTTAACCTGCAAATCTCGAATTTGACATAGACTGACAATACACTTCAGTACTGCCAAACGTATAACACATATCACGGCCTGATCAGAATCATTTTTTTTATCTCATGGTAGTTATTAATGATACGAATGCGAAAACACAAACTTAAAGTTCGAGGGTATTGTTATGCAACAAGACGCAAGTTAAGTTTTCTTCACGTGGAAAACACTTTTTAAAAATTGTAACTTTATAAAAAGCAAAAATACGGAGTTTACAAACGTCTTAATACAATGGGAGCGAATGCAGAACTAACTTCTAAAAGCTGCAGCTGAAAGTAATCATAATATGCACATACAAAGGCTTATTATAACTTATCTACAGATGTGTCCTATCTTAGCAGTGTAAGCTAGTCTAGGCATGGTAACTCGCAGTCGAGTTGCATAGACACCCGAGATACTTTAAGCGTTTTCGCAAGAGTATCATTCAAAAATTTTTCTGTTGATCAACCACGTTGGTCACGAGTCGCTACGGATATGTTGTTTATTTTATAAACGAAAATGTCAAAGTCAAATCAAATTCCTGAAAATATTTGAAAGAAAGGGAATCTATTGCGAGAAAATGTGTTGCCCTGTGAAGTCTAAAGCTGCTTACGAGAAGGTTTATTAAAGTTTCTGCCATTGGTGAGAAAATAACAAAATCTTCTCGGTAACAGAAGAGGTAATTCTTGCCTATTTAGACGAGAAGGTAAGTCTGCGATTATTTTCATTTCCATTTATATATATTGTCAAAAAACCCTTTCTACCAAATCAATTGGTGTAAGGTAAATTATAGATACAGTTCTTGGTGTCAATAGCATAACAATAATAAAAGCAGTAATGCAAAGATAACCTAATTCATGGTAACATAATATAAAATTTACAAAACTTAGTTCAATTGCTGTACACAAATTCACTCCATAGTTTTTTGTCTCGGGTGAGTCTCTTTGCCTCTTGGAGTGTAATTCCCCTCTGTTCTAGTATTGTGTTTATTGTTTGATCCCATGTTGTTTTTGGTCGTCCTCTGTTGCGCTTGGGTATTATTCTTGTTTCCCACACTTTTCTTACTTGTCGATCTTCATTTAGACGATTGATATGTCCAAACCATTTTAATTGATTCTGTTCAATGATTTTTAATACTGATTCTACTCCTAGTTCTTGTCGGATGTCTTGGTTTCTTATCCTATCAGCTCTCGTAACACCTTTTACTTTGCGTAGGAATTTCATTTCCATAGACTGTACACGACTTTTCAATTTTTTAGTTAGCACCCATGATTCCGAGCCCCATATGAGTATGGGCCTGTAAATTGACTTGAAAACTTTAGTCTCTCTTTTGGTCGATATTTCTTTTTTCCCTATGAAGCTACTACTTAATGTATGATACAAATTTGCAGCGGCATTTATTCTTTCATTTATCTCTACCTCTCTGTTCCCTGTTGATTCCAGTGTGCATCCCAGGTACCTGAAAGCATTTACTTGTTCAATTTTATGTCCATTTAGCTCCAAATGTGTCTCCCTAGCTATATTTGAGATCACCATAATTTTGCTTTTGTCTATATTTATTTTCATATTCTTATTTCCCAGGCAGTTTTTGAATATGTCTAAATTATATTGCAGTTCTTCTTCGGTGTTAGCAAATATTGCAAGGTCATCAGCAAAAGCGCATTCAGGTATTCGCACTTTTTCCATATTTCTATATCCGATGTATAGGTAGCTTTTTAGATGATTTGTTAGCTTCCTTCAGAATGCTGTCCATTACTAGTGTGAACAGGAGTGGACTTAGAACGCTGCCTTGTCTAAGTCCTAAGTCACTGGTGAATTCTTGTGATTCTAAGCCGTGTATCCCGACACAGTTTCGATTTCATTTATATAAACTTCTTACAGCTCCTATAAGGTTTCTTCCTATCTTTCTATCTTCTAATTCTTTCCAGATGTCCTTTCTCGTTACCCGATCGAAAGCTTTCTCCAGGTCCAAATAGGCAATATACACTTCTCTATTTTGCTCCCGCATTTTGTCCATTAATTGTTTTATCGTAAAGACATGGTCTTAAGTGCTGTACCCCTTCCTAAAACCACTTTGTGAGTCCATAAGGCCTTGTTCTGTTTTTTCCATTAGCTTTTTTCCTAGTACCCTTTCGTAGACTTTAGCTACCACACCTAACAATGTAATGCCCCTATAATTTTGGCACTCTTTATTATTACCTTTCTTGTAAAAAGGCACTATAACTCCCACTTCCCAATCTTTTGGCATTGTTTTTGTATTCCAGACCTCATTGAACAGTTTAGTCAGTAATTTGATTCCACCAACCCCCATAGCTTTTAGCATTTCAGGCTTTATGTTATCCTGTCCGGCTGCTTTACCATTTTTTATTTTATTTATGGCTTCGATCACCTCACTCTCTGTTATTTTTTCTTCGTCTCCATCTGGCGTTTCCGAAGTTGTTTCACTATCTTCTTCCTTTATTTGATTTATGTCAGGGCACAGCAAGTTTTGAAAATACTCTTCCCACTTTTTTATTACATCTGATTCCTCTGTTAGCGGTTGTCCATTTTTATCATTTATTGTAATGCGTTTGTGCTGTTTGCCTAATCTTAATGTCTTCAGTGTCTTATAGAATAGTTTTTGGTTTTCTTTGCTCCTCTCTTCCATTTGGTTTCCGAAGTTTTTCCAAGCCGTTTGTTTTGCTAGCTTTATTAGGTGTTTAACTATTTTTCTTTTTTCCTTATACTCGTTGTATGATTTTGTGGTTTTCTTATGTATTTCTATTTATATTTAATTCATTTGATTTGCAGCGAGAAACGTCACATGCTTAACTTTGGCCGCACTATTCGATGCTGAAGTCATCCTTAAAAGTAAACATGCGCATTGAGCAGTTTGAGAATGTAATTGCTTACCTTAAACAAATAAATGTAACACTTCCAGATACCAAAACGCATTTAATAAACCATTATTGTTGCTATATTTGTTTCGTGTTTTAAAATTTTTAAAACACGTTGTTCCGGGAAACGTATTTTAAGCTGCTGTTTTTATTCTAGGATTTAGATATTAAAAAGATGACTTAAAATATGACCAACAGAAAAAATGTATTTGCTATATTTCATAATAAATTTATTATACATTATAGTTCCACAATTATTGGTATTACTTACATATGTAGTTTCCGTTAAAAAAAATAGTTTGATTTGACTGAAAAAGAGAAAAGCATTTTTTTAAATACATTGTAGAATGACAAAAGGGAAATACATTTGATATAATTTTGACAAGTGGTGAATTCCATTTGACAAACGGTGACACAATTACTACATGATGAAGTGCATTAGGAAAGCCCTGTATTTAATCATAATTATATATTAAGATAATAAAAAGAAATTTTAAATAAAAAATTATCTGATTATTTAGAGATACGAATGATCAAAACCAGTATGTATATGTAAAATATCAGAATTAATACTAGCTTTTATTAACTCCCGGCGGGAGCCAATATTTTTTAGCTCCCGCATTTGTGTTGATGTCACCATGGATATCACACCAAAGTTTGGCAAGGCTTTGTCGACTTGGAAATTTAAAGAAATGTCATCACAAAAATCTACTAGATACACATCTAATAAATTCCCAAAGCAAAATTTGAATCCATGAACATAATCTGCGCACGACAACTGTGGTGATTGAGCAGCATACGGTATGCAGAATTAAATGTTTCGGAAACATTTATTTTTATAAGCCGTTCACGATCTTTTTGGGTCAGGTGAGGCTATGACCATCTAGTAATTTTGTTGGCAGAACCTCTGTTGCAACTAAACTCCCTCATAGAAATTGACACTTTTTGTGTTAGGTTAGGTTGTTTTCAGTTTAAGGATATATTTTCTGAATAGGTACATTGTTGCCGGATATTCTCTAGTCTCCACATCAACTCCCGTTCTTTTAAATTTGGTCTGTCCTTTTTAAATTGGAAGTAGCATCGTTTAATGGAAATTTTTTGTTGTAACAAAATTATTTTGGGCATTTTGACTTTTCCTCTGACGGAAATTAAAATTATTTTTACACATTTGATAAATCATTTATTTTCTTGCGAATATTAAAATAATAAATCTGGCAATGTGGTGGCAAGAAAATGTCGAACAGACACTGACAGAAAAAAAATTGCATCCGCTACATCATCGAATCGGTTAGTCCAACATGAAAAGAAAAAATTACGGCCAACCTGTCCCAAAAAGGTCGTGAACGGCTTATACTTCCTTTCACAATAAAGGAAGTATTGGATTCACCCCAAAAATTCGAAATTGAGTTTTCAACAGATCTTCACGTTTTAGAGTCCCCTGATCCCAAAAAACATATTTTTTTTCATTGGTCTGTCTGTGTGTCTGTCTGTGTGTGTGTCTGTCTGTGAACAGAATATCTCAAAAACGGAAAAAGGTATGGCGTTGAAACTACATATATAAGTTTTGTGTACTATGTATAGATGCGACAGCAAGCTTTTGAAGAAAATCGCATAACCGGAAGTAGGTGTTTACTCTTGTGATTTTTCAGTTTTTTTTTCGATTTTTTCAAAAACGGCTCTAACGATTTTTTTTAAACTTTACATTTTTAATGTGTATTGATGTGAGATAGGTGATTTTCCAGTTGAATACTTCTAAAATGGGTATCTTTTGTTTCTTTTTGTATACTTTTTATTAACTCCTATTTTAAATAGAACACCCGGTATATTGTTACATTTTTGAATTCAGCTTAAAATTCTAGAGAAAATTTGTCTCTTCAACTAACGCTCTATTTTGTACCGTTTTTGCAGAATTTGTAATTTTTGAAAATTTTTGACAAATGCTTAAAACATCTTAAATCAAATTTTTGGCTAATTATAAAATCACTGTAAAAGGAAGTTGTGTGCGTGTATCACACCAGATTTTTTACTTCCTTTTACAATAAAGGAAGTATTGGATTCACCCCAAAAATTCGAAATTGAGTTTTCAATAGATCTTCACGTTTTAGAGTCCCCTGAATCCAAAAAACATATTTTTTTCATTGGTCTGTCTGTCTGTCTGGCTGTGTGTCTGTGTGTCTGTCTGTCTGTGAACAGAATATCTCAAAAACGAAAAGAGGTATGGCATTGAAACTTCATATATAAGTTTTGTGTACTATGTAGATGCGACAGCAAGTTGTTGAAGAAAATCGCATAACCGGAAGTAGATGTTTACTCTTGTGATTTTTCAGTTTTTTTCGATTTTTTCAAAAACGGCTCTAACGATTTTTTTTCAAACTTCACATTTTTATTACATTTTTTATGTGTATTGAAGTGAGATAGGTGATTTTTCAGTTCAATACTTCTAAAATGGGTTTCTTTTGTTTTTTTTTCTATTTTCTTTATTAACTCCTATTTTAAATAAAACACCCAGTATATTATTACATTTTTGAATTCAGCTTAAAATTCTAGAGAAAATTTGTCTCTTCACCTAACGCTCTATTTTGTACCGTTTTTGTAGAATTTGTAATTTTTGAAAATTTTTGACAAATGCTTAAAAATTTAAAATCAAATTTTTGGCTGATTATAAGATCACTGTAAAAGGAAGTTGTGTGCGTGTATCACACCAGATTTTTATTTTTACTTCCTTTTACGATAAAGGAAGTATTGGATTCACCCCAAAAATTCGAAATTGAGTTTTCAACAGATATTCACGTATTAGAGTCCCCTGATCCCAAAAAACATATTTTTTTCATTGGTGTCTCTGTCTGTCTGTCTGTGTGTCTGTCTGCGAACAGAATATCTCAAAAATGAAAAGAGGTATGCCGTTGAAACTTCATATATAAGTTTTGTGTAGTATGTAGATGAGACAGCAAGCTTTTGAAAAAAATCGCATACCCGGAAGTAGGTGTTTACTCTTGTGATTTTTCAGTTTTTTTCGATTTTTTCAAAAACGGCTCTAACGATTTTTTTCAAAGTTTACATTTTTAATGTGTATTGATGTGAGCTAGGTGATTTTCCAGTTGAATGCTTCTAAAGTGGGCTTCTCTTGTTTTTTTCTCTTTTTTTTTTATTAACTCCTACTTATTTCAAATAGAACACCCGGTATATTATTACATTTTTGAATTAACCTTAAAATTTTAGAGAAAATTTGTCTCTTCAACTGACGCTCTATTTGTACCGTTTTTATAGAATTTGTAATTTTTGAAAATTTTTGACAAATGCTTCAAAATTAAAAATGAAATTTTTGACTAATTATAAGATCACTGTAAAAGGAAGTTGTGTGAGTGTATTACACCAGATTTTTACTGATTATGTTCCAAACTCCACCGATCCGTTTTTGACAGATAGATAACAAATGAAATTCCCATCCTTAGGCAACATGCATTTCATAGCAAAGTCGATGTATGAAAAATACTGCACCGTTTGTATGTATTATCGTTAACCTCGTTTTACCTTGAGGTGTAGAGGCTGGTGCTTCATGTGCTTTCATCTAGCGGCACAATGCCCAACTTGCCCCGGATTCGGGATACAAAGTTGGAGCGCGCCTTTTGTGCTTGCACAGCAACCATTGTGTAAAGTGTGTGTCATGTTGATGGGTATCAAATTAAAACGTGTCAGTTATTCTTCCTATCCCTATATCAAAAATTAGGTAATACAGCGAATGAGGGGGTTCCTGCACCCAAGGGGCTATTTATTGTTTGTTGCTGAAGTGCTAATCACTTATTTTAATTAAATACTTGATGGCTAGTAAAGTATACATATTAACTAAGTTTAAGCGTGATAAATTTGTCAGAAACATTTTCAGTAGATACAGCAATCAATGTATCACTTTACAGGACCAAGCTGATATTTGTTATAGCAGTTGCTGTTAGTTGGGGTTATAGTTTGTTGTTAAATGACTTTTATTAATCTGTGGATGCCTTTAATTAACTGACATAATGGAAACTACTTACTAGGGAATTTCGTTGCAATAATGTATCATTTTACAAGAGAATGCTTATAAATGCCACAGTAGTTGTTGCTACTTCTGAAAAATGTGCACCATGTTTATACAAAAACTTTAAACAGACAATTATAGTGAACTATTCTTACTGTTCGGAATGGACGATTATCTGTGCGACGAACTTCCACTAACTATGCGTAGTTCATAGTCAGAGCCTACTACGATTTCATGTTTGCCTAATAGTCGGTAGCGCAATTGTGGGTAGTCGCTGTCACAGAAACTCACTTACAAATTGTCCAAATTAATCCACCCATAGAACCTAACTAAAATTATTGATTTTTGAATTAATAACTACTTTAACTTAAACTAATTATCCTGTATTATACACATTTATCTTCATAATGGCAATTTTGTTGTACAGGGTGTGTAAAACCTCCTGTACAAGCTCTTCCTAACTTTATTCCTTAATAATAGGGCGGAATTCTTATAGCGAAAAAGCCACGAGATGCTTCCTCAACTCGTGGCAACGCGAAAAGGAAGCCCCACAATTCGGTTACTTTATGCTATTGAAGTAATAATGGCAACAACTTAGTATCGCTTATCATTAATACTGCACAAAAATACTAGTTTTCATAATTTCAATTCACAGAATTTTTGCAAATGTGTTTGCTATGTCAAAAATCCGTGGGGCAATTTAGAAATTAAAAATGACATTTCCATGACATAGACAGCAGTGCGGGGAAATGCTGAAAACCAACAGTTTCGAAACCGAGTAAGTAGAGTACCTATTGAGGCATTAAACTTGCTTATTTACGACGTGTCTTCGTCTTCGTCATCTGAGGAGTCCCCATTAACATTAATTACTAATGTGTCAACTGCAACTCTATGATGTCATCAAGCCAGTACATCTTATTTTTCTTTTTAATAACATGGTCTACCATTTTTTCCAACCATCCTGCGTCCTGAATTACGAGCGAAATTCACTCCAACAGTAAGTTCAATTTAAAACTTTTTTATGAGCTGCTTTAGTTTGGGCCGAAATAATTTCAATCGCCTTCAGCTCACAATGATACGATGGCTGGCGCAACAAAATTATATAGTGCGATTTGGCTATTTCATCGACGGCAAACATTTTATATGTATTGATCGCGATGCTGCCTTGCTAGCGCAACCAGATGCACTTTCAAAGCATCATTGTCGAAAACAGTAGCGGATCCAAGGGGGTGTCAATGGGGTCAATTGGCACCCTCTTGGACCTCTTAAAAGATATACATAATCGGATAAAAAGTTGACTACTTTGTTTTAATTATAAACAAAACGCACCCTTATAGCATCCGCTCGTAATTTAAATTTGAATTTGCCGAATGCTTTTTCAACATTCTTCATTTCTTTTTAATTCCAATAGGCGCAAATTTGCCCTCACCCCCCAGCGTTGGTGGGGTTTTCGTCGCTCGTCGATTTCGATTCTGTGACCTGTCTAGTGTATACCAGTCACCACTAGACAAAAGAATGAACTGCACCTGGTGCATAGTTATCGGTAGGGTTGGGCGACCCCTCTTTAAATATCGTACATATTTGATTTTTAAGTAATTGCCATTTATACAGAGATCCCAAACGTTACACAAAATAGGGCATTTCCTAACTGGTTTTATGAATTATTATTTCAAATTAATTCTCTTTGTTTTATTTAATTTTTTAGAATGGCGCCACCTCCTAAAAACAACAAACATTGGACGCCTTTATACAAGAACCAAAAACCACTGCCCTTCATGTCAATAAGGATAAGACGATAGGAATTCAAAATCCAGAGAAAGCAGATGATGTGTCAACAAATTCCACAGAAACTGAAACTGCATCCACTTCTATTCCCGCTAATAATGCAGAGATTGAAAGTTGGTCAAACGACATCGGAGCTTATTTTGATAGCACTGATACACTTCTTGAGAGTCTTTCTAATTTAAAGAAAAAAATTATTGGAAAACCCTTACATTCCCCGGAAAACGTGCGGAGTTCCATTCGCGGAAAAAAAATACATGTGAAAGTAATTAATAGTTATTTAACCAACAAGTGTGTCAATGAAGGCGATTAATAATCGAAACTGTTTAAAGCACGAACGAGCGTTAGCGAGTGAGTGCCTTTAATAGTTGATATTATTAATCGCCCATTAACAAACGAGTTGATTACAAAATTTTTTCGTTGACCGCAAAATCTTTTTTTGTGGCGAAAAATTTGATTAATACAACTAACCTCCATGCAAAATATCATCAAACTGTCAAAATCACACAAAACAGTTAATTAATGAAAAAGAGTGTATTAATCAAAAACAGTGTATTAATAGATCTATTAATCCATCCTTTAAAAAAAAACAGTTAATTAATGAAAAAAAGTGTATTAATCAAAAGCAGTGTATTAATGACGTCTATTAATCCATCCTTTTTTAGGAAAAATAATTCATTAATATTGAAATTAACAAGCGGTCAACGAAAAAAATACATTTTAATATTAGTTAATTGGATAAATATACTTGCTTTCATCATCATCATCATCAAACAGCTATATAGTTGTCCACTGTTGGCACTGTTGGACGTAAGCCTCCCGTAAAGACTTCCATTTCTCCCTCTCTTGCGCTGCATTTATCCAGTTCGTGCGGATGCGTTTGAGATCATCTGACCATCGCGTGGGCGGTCTGCCTCTGCTGCGGAAAGCATGCTCGCGATGTCTCCATTCGGATATTTTCTTTGTCCATCTATCATCATTTGTTCTGGCTAGGTGGCCCGTCCGGTTCCACTTGAGACTTGCTATTCTTGCGATGGCATCTGTGACTCCGCTCCTCTTTCTCACCTCTGTATTTGGTACTCTGTCTCTTAGAGATAGACCTAGCATTGTTCTCTCCATGTGTCTCTGAGCTACTTGCTTTGCCGATTCCTATGTAAAACAAGGAGGTTTTTTGTTGGTTTTCCTTGAAATGAAGCAATGAATTTAGAGGTATGAAGTAACATATAAAAAAGCTCATTAAAAGCGCTTTTCAAAAATTCATACAGGGCCTCCTATTTGAAAAAAAAACCGAAATGATTAAATTTGCGAATGTTCAGCAGCATGTATATCAGTAATACCCAGAACCACCATTTTCCACTGGAAAGGTAGTTCACGAAACGCATACTTTTTTGGTAACGTTTTTCTTTATATAATTTTTTTCTCTTGCAGCAACCGCCTTAAATTCAGCATTTTTTGCATAAAATCGTTGATATGTATCTCCAAAATAACTGACATTAAACCCATACAATTTGATATAAAATTATTAGTATTTCAATGCAAAACTTTTAAGTTACCTAAATATAGGACATTCAATTTAAAAAAAGTAAGTTTGCTTTGCCACACTTTTTTGAACCACCCTGTACAATCAAAACTATTTTAATAATCTGCACTATCTTTGTACCTACAACTTTTATATGCACAATATTTACGTAACTCTCATAGTTTTAGAAATATCTTCCACCCCCCCCCACCCCCCACATCGTTGCCAGACGCTGTATATGGTTTACCTTTATTTTAGTATAGCTAGAACGGTTTATTGTTCCTTCTTCTAAATAGTGTAGTTTATTTTTTTGTTATTTTTGTATAGTCGATATAGCTAAAATAACGGTGCAATATTCCTTTTTTAAGTATAGTGTTAATTTAACTTGTGTCTTTTATTTGTTGAAATCAAAAAAAAATATCAAATATGATTTTTTTTTTATTTTTTACCACTTTTGTTTTATATAATCTACCTAGTATCATCGCATAGTAGGCATTACCTACCTAAACTATTAGTTAGCCTTACTCTTCAATCTACAAAAATTACTTGACACCCCCTTAGGAAATCTCTGGGTCCGTCTATGGTCGAAAAGGATGCTTTTTCAGAGAGTCAGTCCCTTAGCTGATTTAGGCAATATTTGTAATTGTTGGCTGTGGTACGGGGCATTGTCCAGTACCACAACAGAACCTCTTGGAATTTTCTCACAAATCGAGTCGAACTATTTTTCGTACACTTCTACGGTCATCTCCCTGTGGCAATCTCCATCGTTTTTGCTGCTCCAAAACGCGAATTCCGTCATCAATAATCCCAGCGCCGCCTTCTGTATGCGTTATAATTAAACGCTTTCCTTTTTTCGAAGGATTTGTTAAACCTGTTGAAAGTCCTTCCAAAAAAGCTTGTTTTGATGAAACAACATTTTCGTCACTCCACACACTCTTTTTGTGTATGCCGCGTTAACCAAGGTCTCATCTGTGAAATATATTTGCAGACCTTTGCGGTACTTTTTGATGGTGTTTAGATACCTCCGACGCCATATAATTATTTCGTCGCGTTCGAGGAATAAACAGTTACGCGAACGAGCGGCATACTTAAAGTTCAGTTTTTTAAATATTTTCTGAAAAGTCGACCGCTTAAAATTTGGAAGCTGTTCGTCCTCATCGACAGCCAACAATCTTTTGCCCGTTGTTCGAGTTTCGTTTCGAAAAAAAAAAAATCGTGAACCTGTTCAACAGAAAGTTACGTGCAATATCAAAATTTTTGTTAATCGATTTAGATACAGATGTTTTAGGACAAACCTACGCTTAGCATTTTCAACTGATTTATTATATCACCTACTAACACATACTCAACTGTTTGAAAATGTCGTTTAAATGTCAAATCCATTCAACACTGTTAATTTAAAACTGCAAAATTAATAAACTACAATTTTCCTCTAATCGAACTGATTGATATACGAGGTGTGCCTGAAAAGTTCGGTGAATGCTCCGGTATCTCAACGAAAATGGGCCAGGTATGCGTGCACATTGTTATGCATATACTCGTATATATTTAGAAGTGCCATGTAGTGGGGAGTGATTATGTACTTGCCCAATGGACTTTACGTTGTTTATCATCGATTCTATTATAAATTCTGGTCTACCAAAGCTTGTTTCGAGGAGTTGAATTACTGTTGGCAATTTTTTGGGTGAAATGAATAACGATCTGACACTGTCTAAACCTTCATCTTTGAGTGGCTTCTGCAAACGAATCATGTTTTCTTCATCAGTAAAGTGACATAATTCTGGAGATCTTCTATAAAGAGCTGGCCATTCTTCTACGTTTCCGCTAAATGTTGGCAATTCTTG
This sequence comes from Agriotes lineatus, assembly GCA_940337035.1. NCBI lineage: Eukaryota > Metazoa > Arthropoda > Insecta > Coleoptera > Elateridae > Agriotes > Agriotes lineatus. Next base: position 39,976 of record CALNHX010008240.1, read on the forward strand.
TTTTCATCATTTGACTCGTAGAGTTTATCAGCAGAAAAATATTTGAGGACTTCCGTCATTGTTTCAGTAGCAAATGTAAACTGCTTTATCATGGTTTCCGATATATCATTTGAGCATATATGACGATTTGGTTCTATTACATTGACTTACTTTCTTGAAATGAGAGAGTGCTTTTTTGTAACCAAGATGTAACCTTACCTGCATAAGATACATCGCTTTTAACACTTGCATGAGGTGAATTACATATTTTTTGTTTTCTTTTTCTGCTTAGTTCACTTTCATTTTCCAAAATGATTTCCTTTTCTAAAAGCGCCTGTGTTTCGATTAATACAATCTCTCTTCTAATTCTTTCTTGTTCTAATTCTAATTTATTAATGCATTTCAATGTTTCTAGTTCAATTTCTTTGATTCAGCGACCACTTGAAGTTTTCTTTGTTGTAGTAGAAAGAATTCCTTCAGATTTTTGTTACCTTTTATTTGACTTTTTTGACGTTTTTTCAGAACTATGTTGAACTATTTCTTTCTTGTTTTCTTCAAATAACTTGCTTGGGCTGCTAAATAAAAATCAAACTTATCGACAAGCTGAAGAAACCTACTCAATTCCAAAAGCGGTGATTTGCAATAGAATAAATGGTAGAAAAATACCTATGGATTGTAAAGGAGCTGGTGGACCAAACGATATTGAGAGAAATAAGTAACTGCCTTATGGCATGTTCCAGAATGGAATATCCTTGTCACAAACAAGAACTATGTGAATTATTTGCAGAATATGTGAATTTAAATAATATAAAAACACCATTTAAAAATGGTTTACCTGGTCAGGAATGATATATTGGATTTATGAAGAGGAATCCGCAACTATCTCTAAAAAAATCCGAACATTTGCAGAAAAGCCGTATGAAAGCCAGAGATCCAAAGATAGACGATTTTTATAAAAAATTAGAAGGTGTAGTTGAAGAAATAAAATTAACAGAACCTGAAAAAACTGTTTTACATTTAACTGTGATGAAACCGGATTCAATAGCGATCCCAAAAAATTAAAGCTATAGGCGAAAAAGGTAGAGCCTTAGCAAGGGTATCGGGAGGATCTGGAAAAGAATACACTACTATATTAGCATGCATAGGAGCTGACGGCTCTTTTCTTCCGCCCCTAATAATTTTTAAGGGAGCAGCAGTACAGCCCAGATGGGTGTCTGAAATGGCATATCCTGGAACAAAATATGGAGCTACTAAGAAGAATGGATGGATGGAAGAGGCCCAATTTTTTAACTGGTTTAGCACCATGTTTGTTTCTTATGTTGACTCCTTGCGAGAGAAAAAAGAAATGCCCAACCAAGCCGCACTGTTATTGTCTGATGGCATAGTAGCCATATCAGCCTAAGGATTTTAAAATCTGCTATTAAAAAAACATTCACCCAATGTGATTTCCTAGCCATTTAACCGACCGCATCCAACCTCTTGATAAATGCGTGTTTGATCCCGTAACACTAAAATGGGATAGAAAATTGATCGATTAAGGGGCACAGGAACAGGGCGTTTGTCCAAGGAAAAATTTTCGGAAATTTTAGATAGTGTTTGGAGTCTAGGCATGCTAGAATCCAATATAAAGTCAGGATTTGTAACTACAGGTATCTGCCCTGTTAATTCAACCGCATTCCCTGAGGATTTCTTTGACCCAAAAGCTTTGGAATATTATAAAAGGCAATTATAAATAAATGTGAATTTACCCCAGTAATCGGAACCAGAGCATACAGATGAAATGCCATCAACAAGTAAAAATGCAACTGCCAGAAGTATTATACAGATTTTTAGTCAACAGTTATCTTCAAATTCAGAAGAAGTAGTACCGGCAGTTACGACTAAAAAAGTGATTCCTCGTCTTAAACAAATGCAATATGGAGAGTTATTAACAACAGAAGAAGTTCTTTAAAAAATGGCAGAAGCGGAGGAAAAAAGGCTATCAAGGAAAATAAAGGAAGGCAAAACAGAGAAAATTTACAAACTCAGGGAAAGAAAAGAACTCAAATAAAATCTAGAGAAAAAACTAAAAGAACAAGATCAAACACTATCGATGACAGAGAAGAAGATGTTGATATTAGCAAACTAGTTGATGACGATTCCAGTGATGATATGACATATCAAGATATTTTTGAAGCAGAAACCAACGATGGAGTTTTATATCTAGAACCAAGATGGGAAGACATAAAGCCAAGAACTTTCGAACTCGTAAATTTCCTCGGTGGAGCGAGAAACGCTTCTTCTTCTTCTTCTTCTTCACCAACCTTGATCAATCCATTGTTGGACGTAGGTCTCCCCTTCTCTTCTCCATTATCTTTCTGTTCTGTGCTTTTCTGTGCTATTGTTTTCCAGCCACTCTTCTTATATTATCCACCCATCTCAGTGGTGATCTCCCGACTCCTCTTCTTCCTTGTCTTGGTCTCCATTCTATTATCCTCTTGGTCCATCTTTCATCGTTTGTTCTCATGATGTGTCCAGCCCAAATTTGCAATAAAATGTTAAAAACAGACTTGTTAATTTTATGGTCTTCTTTCGAGTAACTAAAAAATAGTAAGGGGTAATTGTGAACAAGAAATTCGTTGACGTATAAGATTTAAATGTTTTAGTTTTAGTTTAAGTTTGTTCACAAATGCCTCATAAAATGTTATATTAAGATAATATAGCTGTATGTAGTCTGTTCACATTTACCCCAAAATTAGCAAAATTTATTTTATTTACTAGCAACGTGATATTGTACATTTTCGTCATAGAAACAACATATGAAAATTTACTTATAACTCCCAAGGAACCTGTCAAATTTTTTCTCCCTCAAACTCTTGGTAACCACGCAACTATAGGCCATGTCTTAGCAACCATACATTGAGAAAACCCTTGATGTTACTTAAATATTCTAATTTTAAATGTCATTATGACATTTTGAAATTTCATACTATTGTTACTAATATGCTAGTAAATAAAATATTGTATGCACCACGGGAGATATTCATGTTTTTTACCCTCGGTTAACTTACAGACCTCGGGCCAGAGCCCTCGGTCTGTAACACATGTCAACCTTAGGGATAAAACATATTCATATCTCCCTTAATGCATAAATATCTATTTTTAAGGAGGTAAATGTAAACAGGCAGTTTTTTCTGAATTATTGTTTTTTTTTAATTTCTCTAAAAATAATGTACAAAACGCCTAAATGATATAGTCTGTTCTGTGAATTTGTTATAAACTATTTAAATTTCAATTTATGATTTTTTAAGTTTAAACTTTCAAATGCGATTACATTTACCCACATTGACCCTACATAGTATAGAAATAATATCAAAATACCTAAAATTCAAATTCACAGTGTTGATTGCCTGTGTTCGACTTTGAGAGTGGACACCCGGTATACATAACAATACATATTAATGTAATTTACAATTGTAAGCAATACCACGTAAAAAAGTTATGGAATCATTCCTGTTGTAAGTTTTAATTAACTACAAAATCCTGGCATCCAATTCCCCATACCTCCTCTTTTTTGCTGGTTTCATTATTTGTTTATAATAATTTTCGTAGTGCACAGTGTAGTTCGCGAATTTGAATTTGGCGCCCAGATGGCTCTGCGCCGAATTGGCTGGCACCGAGACGACTGCGCTCCGAGTTGTCCCGGCGCCGAGACCCTAGATCATTCACCGAACTTTGTAAGTACACCTCGTACTATTATACTGAAACTTATGAATACAAAGCGAATTTCTAGAACGAGACTGCCACGAACATCTTCGATTTGAAGTTGTTTATTTAATAGGCAATTAGTTTTAGGTAAGGTTTTATAACTCCGGTTTTCATAACGGCCAATAGAAGAAATTTAAACAGCATTCCTATTAGAACTGTATTGTTAGCTTTCATGTTGTTTGATAATTAGCTTTTAGGAATTTAATTAAAGCATAGGTAGGTACTTACTTCAAATAATAATGTAATCGAAGCAAAATCAATATACCCTGCTCGAATACATACGTGAAAAAACTCAAATCAGCATTGAACTTCTAGTTACTGCTGTGTTACATTAATTATTGATGAAATAATAATTATATAATCGCGATTCTAAAACAATTGCCTATCAAGGAAACACAAGTGGATATATTTATCGCTATCTCTCTCACATCACCAAGAAAGGAAACAGGATGAATTCTTGCAATCCGTAATAGGATACGTATACATAAGGTATATAACAAATCGTAGACTCGATATAGATCAATACGGATATTATTTGAATTTGCGTGAAATCGTACCTTCTTGCACTGTATGTTTTCCGGGTTTGTGGAGCCAGCATTGTGAAGCAGCATCGTATCCAGAGCAGTGGCCAAGTCCGCCCAAGTAGTTAAGTTTTTTAGTGGTTGGTTACTTGTTTTAGTGTCGCTATAAATCAAGTAAGTAGTTTATATAAACTGCTTAAAAACCAACAAAAACTAGCTAATTATCAAAATAATAGATATTTTAAACAAACTTCTATGTGCAAAACGGAGCTGTATGTTATAAGTAATACATAACTAAGCCGATATTTATAAACAAGCAAGCTGAACATTAATTGTTTGCGAAACTGCTGCTTAACACTTATGATTATGTAACAGCCAATGCTTTGATAAAAACGAATTTAAATACATAATTAAAATCGCTAACAAAACTGACCGCAAATGGAATTTTTCTACGACCACTACTAAAAGTAGGCCTTTTAACACTAGCTTGATTCACTAAAAATGACGTTTTATAAATCAACGGGTTAAAAGTAAACAGCTTGTGTGGAATTTAGAATTTTGAACTGGAAGGGAGGTTATAAAGTTATTCTAGTTACTTCTTTCGTTAGAGGTAAAGTGTTTTTAAATAATTAAAGCATTATGTAATGAATAAAGTAAAATGTGTACATTTATAATTACCTTTGATAACTAACTTTGACAGCTACTAGCTGCAGAAACAGTCACCTACGCGTCAATGCCATCTCGTTACTATGACATAAACTATAACTGTTATAAATGCAAACCTTTGTTAAATCGACATTTATGGATTAATAACAGTAAATGTAAGGCCGTAGAAAAAATATTGTGTACAAACTCGTGCTAAAAATGTTTATGCACGAGACTTGAAAATTACGAAACGAAGCCGAACGTCCACTTTTAGCACTTGTTGCACAAATAGCTATTAAATAATTTAAAATTTGCGAGCAACTGAAAATATAACTTATGAAAATGAAAACTTATACAAAAAAGATTCATTTGTAAATAAATTAACATGTGTGGCCATGTGAACATTTTCTATAAGAGCTATAAAAGCCTCTATGTGAACTCAATACTTACTCGGAAATGAAGTTATGGTTGTAACACAATTTGAAATAAAAGAGATGATTTTTTGGGATTCTACGAAATGAAAATCTATTTTTTCAAGGTATGATAAATGCAGTACAAAGTATCTTTAAATAATTGAATATACCAATAAAAAAATGCTATGAACAAGGATAAGATCAGTGGAAGATATACTGATGTACAGGCTAAAATTAAAGAGATACAACAAAACGCAGAATACATTTATTGTACAAGCCACAATCTCAATTTAGTTTTAAATGGCCCTGTTCCAGAATGTGCCAAAATTTCCTCTTTTTTAATTTCTTGCAAAGTATGTACTCATTCGTTGACGACAGTATAAACGTTGAAATCTATTGTTAGCATTTTCACAAGATTCAGATATTTCTTTTTTAGTGGTTTGCACCACTGGAACTGTTATGATGTTTATTAAACGTTGTTCACCACTGTGTAAGTAAGTTCAGTAAACTACAACCGTTTGCGGAAAACAATAACATTCATTTTATTTACTTTAGAACACAAAAACAAAATACAAACATATACGAATTAGTTAATATTAATTTAAAATAGAAATACGAATTTTGAGTAGCCTGGTTTTCGATACCGAATTATTTGTTTATAAAAGACCTTTTAACCTGGTCTTGGTCCTTGACTTCGCCAAAATGCGTCAAGTCGGAATATGCAGAAGAAGTGAAGTGAAGTGTCCGAAAACTAAGCTACTTGTGCTTACATAGGTTGCTCGTAAATGGAAGGGATATTCCCTATTCCTTTGAATACAATAGGAATGTCTAGATAAGCTCCCTTTGTTCTATTGCCGCACAAGTGGTTGAACTAACTTCCACCAAAAAAGGACGTTCTCTTTTCGAGTCGTTTACGACTGTATTGTTCACCCGGGTTGACTTCCCTTTTCGCCTGGTCGGGGCAAAAGGGTATTCACGCAACTCTTCTCTTTTGTTCGGCGATATCTCTGCGTCGGTGACATGGGTCCTGCTGTGCTAAAAATTGCATCGTGACGTTTAGAAAAGTTAGTTTTATTCTTCAACTCGACGACACAAATCACACTTGACATTACAGATGTTTCTTACTGCACGCGTACAATTGATCCTTTCTCTAGCACTGTCACATCGCGAAGTCCACTTTTACTTGCTGATTTAGTAACGCACTTTAAATCACATTTTACATTATTTGGTTTGTGGCCTATGACGTTTTCGGGCCGCTTATGCAGCCGCGCTACACTTTGAAAAAAATCAATCCCACTAGTCTCAGTTTAAAAGAAGTTCAAACTAATATATTTAAACGAAGAGTCGTACGAAAATTTTTAACCGAAGCTGCAGAAATAGCTGGAAAGTGGAATATCAACCCTGTGTTTCCACAAAAGAGGCAAGTCAAACATAAAAGATACTTTCACGAATTATTCAACGAAGAGAGTTTTAAAAATTGTGAAACCAAATTTAAGGTAATTTTTTTACCATACAATCGATTAAGTAAATGACCAAATATTACGACGATTGTTGGTATGGAAAATGTTAAAGAATATTTTGACATCTTACAACCAACGACCATTCTTAACTATCATGAATCGTTAATAATTGAAAAATGTTAATATATTTGTTCAAAATACTCTGAAATAATTAGTTAGTCCCAATGTTATCACTTATAATCTCATAAGAGCATTAATTCTTTCCGGTAATTTTTTAGAGTGCATAGAAACAACGTTGTTCTGTGCACGATAAGAAAATTACCGGACATCAATTAATGCTAGAATGTAGATTCGGCAAGAAAATCGTAGCGAAACGGCCATAAAAAGTAAAATTTATATTTTACTCGAAAATAAAATATCAAGTGACATCAAAATTGTATCCTTAGTAAGTTGTTAATCTGTTGATGGCACTCTAACACCCTTATGCATAGTCGTTCGCCAGCGGCTCGCCGGCGACTCGCCGGAGTTTCGTTATGAATAGTATGTTGACGGCACTGTACGTCTACGTCAAATTCGAGGTTAGCAGGTTAGATTTTTTATCAGTTTCTGTCAAAATTGACGGAAAACCTAACCTGATAACCTCGAATTTGACATAGACGTACAGTGCCGCCAACATACTATTTATAACGAAAACTCCGGCGAGTCGGCGAACAACTATGCATACGGGTGTAAGTCTATGTCAATTTCGACGTTAGCAGGTTAGGTTTTGCATCAGTCTGTGTCAAAAGTGACAAACCTAAATTTTCATCTAGAGGCAGTGAGTTGGTGTTCTGAGATACACCCCCCCCCCTTCCCGGCACCCTTGCTAGTTACGCCTGTGACTAAGGCTGAACGTAATATGTTTATGACCGAAGAATTTCAAGGGCAACTACCCACCAGGGAATTTCAGTACAATATTGCATCATTTTACAATTTACAAGAGAATGCTGATAAATGCCAGCCATGGGCGTAGCCAGGGAGGGGCAGGGGTGAGCAGTTGCCCACCCCTAAACATTTATAAAGAGCAAAAGGCAGTTGATTTATAATCATTATTGCAATTCACATTCTACAACATTTCAAAAAAGAAGCTACGATCTGCAGCAGATTTGCTGAAACTGATAACGTTTCAACTTATAATTTTTATAATTTGGAAAAAATTATTTAAAACTATAATAATAGCAGTAGTTGATTGGGTAATTAAATTTATCTACTCCAGTGGGATAAGTAACGCATTACGTCACTCATTTGACACTATTTCAGTTACGTAATGAAGCTCATTACACCACTCAGTTATGTAATGGTTACATTGCGCAACTGAGTTGTGTAATGACTTCATTACGTAACTGAAATAGTGTCAAATGAATGACATAATCCCATTTGCCTACTAAAATAGTTTTGAAAATGACAGATCTGACATTTCTCTTAATGCACTTTTCTCAATTTTAGGCAGTCGTAGATAAAATTTTGTACAATACATGTGTGATAATGCATCATTAATAAACTTGTGTGCTTACATAACTCGTGCTACGCACTCGTTTGTAACTTACACACACGTATATTAATGATACTGTTATCCCACTTGTATAGTAAATAACTATTATGCCCCCCCTTTAACTGGAATTCTGGCTACGCCCTTGAATGCTACAGTAGGTGTTGCTAGTTCTGCAAAATGGGCACAATGTTTATAAGTTTATACGTTCAAAAAGTATGTATAAGAAGCCATTCACCGAGGGCCATGATTAATTAATTGCTGTTCAGAATCGACAATGAACTAACTGTGTCGGTACTTCCAAATTCCAATGTTCAAATTGATCATAGTAGTTGCTAGTCAGAGCCTACCACGATGTTATGCTTGCCTGATAGACGGTAGCGCAATTGTGAAGCTGAACTGCGGATCTTCACAGTAGTCGTCGTTCGTGTTCGTTCATTCCTTGCAGTAAGTAGTGGTGATGTAATGAATATGTCTTAATAAATTTGTTTTTTTATTACAATTGCAAATGTATTTCATCCAATCCGATAGCCTAACTAAAACTACTTTAACTTGAACAAATTATACCGTATGATATTGCAAGCTATAGCAGGTTTAACGAATATTAGAAATTTAAATAAAATATCTGATTTTTCTACCTACCAGTTTGAGGACATTTTAAAAATTATATCACGACTCTTAGCTCTGAAACAAGAAGAAAACATCAAATGGCACATATTTTATTTACTTCTTCATAGTTGTGTATATAAAGTATGATCAAAAATAAGGTTCATCTAGTATGTCTATGGAATATTTCCTAATTTATGAATGCAACTACGTTTACACTTAAATGTCAAACTTGACATTTGATTTTTAAATGAGTTATAGTTGCAATCATAAATTAGGAACTATTCCATGGCCATACCAGATGAAAATAATGTTTGATAATACTATAATATAAGCACATTTTTACTTCCCTCGTCTGAAAGACGAAGGAAGTATTGTAATCACGAAAAAGTAAAAATCACCTTCCGAGATTTTTTCAGATCTTCACGTTTCAAGGTCTCTAGATGACGAGAAAAAGGTTTTCTCAATTCCGTCAGTCTGTCTGTCTGTCTATATGTCTGTTGGCAGTATAGCTCAAAAACTATTATTCGGAGGAAGACGATATTTTGCATACATATTATACGTATATCTACCTCGCATGAAACCGGTACAATTTCATACAAATATATACAGGGTGAGCACATTAAAAAAATAAAATGTTGTTTATTTTTGTGTTAATTTTGAAATAAAAGGAAGTAATAACTTTCACATAGGTGACGCTTTACATTTGCTGAAAATAAGACTCAATCGATAAAGGATAATGTCACAAAAGAGTAAAAATGTTTCAACATAACACCGTGACGGTAACAGAGGCGCGCGCCGGACGTATCTGGAAGAGACTCGGTAGCGCAGTTGGAATTTCGATGCAGTTAGATCCGCTGGGGAGATGCGGTTAGGATCGAGCGATCTGCAGAGCTACAGATGCGGCGGGTTCAAACCCCAGCGGGATACATTTTTTTAAATTTGGAAATGTATTTAATTTATTAGAAACGTGAAGATATTTTACTCCTAACTTAATTTGATTTTTAAAATTATTTAGTGTCACAATGTCGACGAGGAAAGTTCTGGGTAAAGCCTTTTACATATTTTTATAATTGGTAACCTTTTTCTAGTGTTAGTTTTATAGTTTACATTGAACAACTTCCTCGATCGAGGTCTATAGGCAGAAACATGAAAAGTTATTTTTGTTCTACTGAATCGAAAAGCTATCAATTTCGGCAGTGTTTAGCGGCCGAAAACACCAACTTTTACGTACTATTTAGTACTTTTTACTATTTAGTAGTAATAACCATAGCAACAAAACCTAACGCTGAATTTCCATTAGTCAATTTAAAATACACATTGCCAGTTTGACACGATCATGACTTCCTCGACTTTCCCGACCTCCTCGATTAAACTGTCATTTTTTAACAAGAAAAAACGCTTCCAAAGCTGTAGAACCTGTACAATGTATTATATTGACAAAGAAATGTACACGTAAGTGTACCAATACACCACGGCCAGGCAAATACTAACAAACTGTGATAAGAGTGTTCTTCAATTTTATTTCAATAATTTGAACCTCCTTTCGGCAGCAGCTTTTACAAACCAAAATATTTTTTCTTACATTTCTGCAAATGGATTTATTGCTTTGTGGATGTCGATATTTTTTGCTGCGTCGTTTGCTATAGGAGGAAGGCATAAAGTCATCTAATTTTTCTTGAGAGGTGAGGTTTTTTTTTATTTTAAATTTTGTATGGTCTCCTTTATTTCCGTGTTCATTTATTTGTTATCTTCAGCGTTTAATTGTAATATTTTAAAAACAGTACTTTTCAGTGTTACTTCGATCTCCTCGCGTTTGTAATTTGGTTAGTGGAGGCCCAATTCTACATAATGCATCGCGTTCCGGCATGCGATTCCGATTCCGTTCGTAGAATTTCAATACCATCTACAAATTGAATAATAATGTATTAATTTAAATTCTGTAAAGTGTTGTAGAAAAATCTATACAGTTTCAGTTTCTGGGCCTGAAATTTCTTATAAGTGTTTGGGGCGACACCAAACTTGATCTTCGATATTCTATATTGTAATGAATACTATGTCGATAAGGGAAATTTTGAGAATGACTCCACACAAAATTCGAGCAAAGGTGAAGTCATTACTGTTCGACCCCATTCACAATCATATTTCTTTCAATAATTATAGTGAGAATATAATTCCCTGAATTTTGAGCCAATCATCAATTTAGGACATTGGCTAATAGGACCTTCTTCTATACTGACAATAAACTGCTCAAGTACAGGTCTAAAGAGTAGCTTCAGCACTGCGAAAACATTAAGTATATGTAGCCCTTGACCATAGCTTTCGATTGATACCCCATATGACCCATGTTGCCATTGAAAAATAAAGTGACCTTTGACATAGGTCGCCAACGGTTGACCTTTCGCCAAAATCAAATAGCGCATGAAGGTGCTCGGGACCTTAGCAACAACTTTGCCCCCTTTCAAAATTTCGATATCTGTAGCCGTTCGAAAGTTACAGGCGATCCAGACAGACAGACGGACGGACAAAACGTTCGCATAAGTATGCTGAAGCTACTAATAATTGATGAAACAAAAATTACTACACTGAATAATATTCTTTCCAATGTATTTTTATAGTTGATAACAATATTTTCCTGAATTTGCCATTTTACTTGAAATTTAGATAAGTTGTTGGTCTTTACTATTAAAATATTTTATTTTCAACACCATAGTTATCAACTGATAGATACTTACACTATAACTGCTCTGTTGAAACTGTACGTAAATTATTGTCACACAAATTTTAAAATAGTAAGTACCATTTTTAAATAAACTGAGAATGTGTAAAATATGTTCAAGCTGATTGATTAACTTATAAGATATTCGAAAAGTATGGTAATAAGATTTGTATTACTCACAAATAATATCTACATTTAATTTTGTAGTTAATGCAAGGTAATACCAAAACCAGTGGTTTAATTACACACATGCTTTCTAAATAAATAAAAGAGTTATCTTTGATATATTGTATAAGTGTGCGATAGAACATATTAGGCATGAAAGAAAAAGTACCTCGAGTGGCTAATATGCATTCCACACTTAATACTGAACTGGGTGACCATTCGACGTTGGGATATAATTAATGTCGCTCTCTGAAAAATGGCCTATGAGGTAGAGTAACAAGGCTACACACAACACTTATACACACGTGACTTGGAGTTAGCACAACGGGCCGACGTTAAGGCCCAAGTGTATGTGAACCTAGTTGACCCTGTACTTAAAAATCCAAATCGCAATGAAAATGTTTGACACTGACATGCATTTGATATGCTATTAATTTAGAAAGTAAAAACAATTGGAGTAGTTGCTATAGGAACAAACCTATAACAATTATTTCTCCGTGACTTTTCTATTTTACTGATGGGTTTCTTTACTTGAAATGATCGTAGTAATATGCTTACAATGAGTAGGTGTTGGATAAATAGTAATCTCTTATTCTCACAAAGGGGAGTTATTGCCATAAATTATTTCAAATATAAACAAATTGTGAAAACTTGTAAACAGGGCAACCAACGCAATTAAAAAAACAATAATCTCCCTGCTGGCCTCCCCAATAATGTCCTTGCCAATAGTCAGTTAAAACCTTAGTCTGCAATCAAAGTCGCTTTCCAATTTATTTTCTACAAAAGGATCGGGCTGGAAATAATTCGGAGGAACCGTACTCACCACTTCGGATACACAGGCGATGAGCTTGTCGCAAAATTTGATGGAATCATTGTCAGGGGTAGTTGTGGGGGTCAGAGAACACTCAATTCGCAAGCACGCTCGACAGCAATCTGCCACATGAAACATATTTTCCATTGTAAGTCCATGAGGACCGTTTCTTTCGTGAAAAACTAGTTGGTCTGACATATAAATAACCTTATTTCGTGACTGTTTACAGACAAAAATTAATTTGCGCAAGATTGCAACCTGACGATATGAAAAAGTTCGAGAATAGTTGACAAGCGCGTTAAAAACGCGGGGAATTCGAATTGCTCATCTCAGAGTAAATCGATTCTACACTGATCGCCGAAAAGTTGGCATCAAATAACACAATTTATTTAGAAGTTTTTGGAAAATCACACCCCGGCAATCAGAGGTGGTTGAAAAAAGATTACAAATGGGACAAACAAAAGTTGTCAAATTATGTGTTTTTAAAGTAATTGCAAAATAATGCATCTACCAGCCAAGATCAGGGATGGGCGATATTAAAATTTACATATCAATATTCGATATCAGAATTATATCGATATTTATCGATATATTGATATATATCTTAAAAAAACCGATAAATATCGATATTGGATAAATATTGATCTTCGATAAATATCGATAAATGTCGATATCTGATATTTCCATATATCGATATATCGACATGGAAATAATATCGATATATCGCCCAGCCCTACTGCTGAGTGCTGACAAATATTATGTAGAATTCCCCGATGTGAAAAAAGTGTAGCATAAACAAAAAACAACACCCGAAAAGGATTTATCCACGCAAATTAAATCTGCAGACTTGCACAATATTTTTGAATGTAGGGACTTTACAAGAAGTCCTGATTTAAAAGTTGCAAAATGCAATACGTGTTAAATTCGGAGTACGAACTTACGGAGTACGAATAAACTTTTTCTACAACCGTGTCTAAGATACTTTAAACGCGTTAGTTAGTTTGTAAATTTCCACTTTTTAAAAAGCAGTGCATAAAAAGTTCTTTACAAACCCTAGTGCATAAAAAGTGAAATGTATTTTGGGTTGCCTATTTACATAACCTTATTCTAGATGTTAATCATGTGAAAAACCAGAAAGATGTCATTTATTTAATAGAATTTGGTAATTATAGGTACAAAACAATAATAATCGTGAAAAATTAACATAATTAATGAATTATTATTAGTAACAGTAATAGTGCATAAAACTTTCTTTACAAACCCTAGTGCATAAAAAGTGAAATTGATTTTGGGTTGCCTATTTACAAAATTTTACATAATTTTGACAGTTCATCGATCACGATCGGTGGCGCCAACTTAAAACTAATTTCAATCAACCAACCAGTTCCGTACCAAAATAAATAAAGCAATTCATAAAAAATGTGAAACGTTCAATTGTAGAAAAAAATCTAGTATGCAATACGTGTGTAATAGTATATTACATACCGAGGTGGGAAGTGTTTCATTACTGTCGAGAGATTAGGTAGTTTATCGAGACGCGTAGCGTCGAGGTTAACTTTATCTCGAGACAGGGATGAAACTTTCCACCGTGGTATGTATACTATTTTATTTGCAATCATCTAATTTTAAAAATAACTACAATTGAATTCTGAATAATAGATATCTTGATGTAGCTAATATTTTTGTTACCATGAAATCAACCCACTCAATGTTTTGTTACCATGGGAACACCCCACTCTTCAGGTATGTAATATTTTTCGGGGTATGTAATAATTTCCTGGCTAGTTTCAAGTAACCATCTAGTTCCCAGCTGTTGTCATGTCATGAAATTGACACATTACAATATGATTGCGAATAAAAGGTCTTTTTTTAATCTCGTGCTACCATTTGCGCACTCGGCTGCCGCCTCGTGCGAAAATCTCCGCACTCGATTAAAAAGACCTACTTTACACACTAGTTGCATAAATAACTATTATATCGTTATCAATGTTATTAGATTGTATTGCATTATTTTAAGAAAATAAATTGTACTTATTAAAATATGTGTTAAAAGCATGAACAAATATTAGGTATTTATTTTATTGTAACATGAGAGTACAGCTGTACACCACAATCAATGCGTAATTATAGCTTTAGTTTCTGAAGAGCCAAATTCAGTTTAGATGAATAATAAAATAAAACACTGCTGGAGCCTGTGGTTTGAAAATATCACAAATTCGTTAAAACCCCTCACCACACAAATATTTAACAACTGCTAAATACGTAAAGTACTTTTTTTCTATAATAACTGCCAAAGTGTTACAATGTTGGTAGATACCTATGTGAGTAAAACGCTAGGAAATTTTTATACCTCGTGTTGGTAGAACTTTTTCAAAATTATGGTTATGTGTCAATTTTTAATGTCAGAGTTTCTTAATTTGAACTCTTGACAAATTTCATTTTTTTTAAATGGAATCAAACGTTCATTATGTTTATTTTCAAATATTGTAAGTTTAATAAATAATAAATTTACAATATTTTACTATTACTACGCTGTTTGTTTTGCCCACTATTATGACATATCTGTCAAAATGACAAATAATTTTTTTAGTGGAAAAAAGAACTAAAAATCTATGTACCAACATTATTAAAACTAGGGACCCTGCAGGAATGCAACTTAACCCCTAGAAAGTTGATTTTGAAAATTATTATAGAAAAAAATGGACTTTATGTTTTAACGAATTTGTGATTTCAGTGATTCCCAAAGTGGGCGATACCGCCCCTTGGGGGGCGGTGAAACGATCCAAGGGGGCGATAGTAGCTTCGGGTGCATTTGGGGGTGAATAAAAATAAGGGGGCGGTGAATAAAAATAAGGGGGCGGTGAAATCTTAGAGAAGGAAGAGAAGAT
The DNA here is from genome assembly GCA_940337035.1 of Agriotes lineatus. NCBI lineage: Eukaryota > Metazoa > Arthropoda > Insecta > Coleoptera > Elateridae > Agriotes > Agriotes lineatus. The sequence continues at coordinate 55,458 of CALNHX010008240.1, forward strand.
ACGAAGATTTAGAAAAACCGATCGTACATATTTCATCTGTTGTGTAATATAGCGTAACATTATTTTCCAAATAAACACACAAAATACAAGTTACAGATTTATTTATTCCATAAAGACTATTTACCCTTATTAAAATTCGTTTTTCTACGTCCACCACTAAAAGTAGGCCTTTTAGCGCTAGGTTTTTTCACTAAAAGTGACCTTTTATAATTTAGCGTGTTTAAAATGAGATCAGCTGTGTACTTTTAGCACATGTGTTATAAAGTGAAGTGAGGCTATAAATCTACAATTTCGAACTGGAAGTGAGGTTGCAAAGTTATTCTAGTTCCTTCTTGCGTTAGAGGTAAAGTGTTTTTTAAATAATTAAAGCTTTACGTAATGAATAAAGTCAGCTGTGTACTATTTTAATTACCTTTGATAACTAACTTTAACAGTACTGGCTCCACAAACATTCACCACATAGATTATAACTGTCATAAATGCAAACCTTTGTTAAATCGACATTTATGGATTAATAACAGAAAATTTAACGTCGTAGAAAAAATATTGTATGCAAACTCGTGCTAAAAGTGTTATTGCACTCGACATGTTATGAAACTCAGCCTTCGGCTTCGTTTAATAATTTTCATGTCTCGTGCGTAAACAGCAACTTTTAGCACTTGTTGCATAAATAGCTATTATTCTCCGTTTCTTTAATTTTACTTTATCACACCCTTTAATACACCATCCAGAAAGTAAATACCATTATAATAAAAGGTTTTTATTACGTATTCAAATTTGCTTTTACTCAAAACACAGGTTAGAAATTCGAAAAAAAATCGGCTATTTTAAAAATATCGTTTTCGCTAACAATAATAATTTATACCAAATTTCTATATGATATATTTTATTATAACATTTCATAATTGACTTTTTTCAGATAATCATTTGAGTTTGGCTTTCATTTTAGTTATTCCGATTGTCAGCTAATGCAAAATAAAATCTAAGTTCTGATGTTACTAAACAACTATCCCAACTAAATCAACTTATATGCTCGCACCTTTTAATAAACTATTCACAATTTAGCAATAATTGTATCTAATGTATCATTCATTAAACAATTCTCAAATGTTTATATTGTACTTTTAATGTATAAATCCGCCCTTGTAATTTTTAATTGCTAATTAATTTATTCTTTCAAAATAATTTCCTACCTAGAAAAACTCTTATAGATAATAGTCCGGGAGCCAGCGACCGTTTAGAGTTAGTCATTTCACAAAAGCTGAAAATTTTTCCTGAGCTTTATTTGGTATCACTAGTAAGTGAATGGACCTCCAGCTGGCGCACTTCCGGGGGGTGTAGCTGCGGCAGCCTGCCAAACACGTAAAATAATAATTAAAAAAAACTAATACCGCAAAAGCTGAAACTTTGTTAACATGTTGCTTATGTTATAAATAAATGAAAAAACGTATCCAGCCGAATTTAGAGTGGGGGATTATGCCCCAGCTATTCACGTAAAGAAGTGAAAAATATGCGCCGAATAAACTGATACCGCAAAAGCTGACATTTGGTAAACTAATAGTTATGTTAATAACTTAAACGAAAAAAACGTCCAGCTATATATTTAGTGGGGGAAAAGTGCCCAGCTGATGCAGTGAAAAACGCTGCGCGTCGGTATGCGCTCGGGCGCGTTGTATCCTTGACTGCATCAGCTGGACACTTTTCCCTCACTAAATATAAAGCTGGATATATTTTTCGTTTAACTTATTCAGTTAACTATTGTATTACCAAATTTTAGCTCTTGCGGTATTAGATATCTATACTTTTCTCATTAAACACGCGCGTCCATGCAGTTTTTATATTATCTCACAAGTTTTTGAATTTAAAGGGTTTTAGTAAATATTTACACATTTAAATAGCATAAACAGTAAATATGTGGACATTAAAATGCGAAAAGTAAATATTTACACATAAAAGTGCAAATAGTTTTTTAAATTTTTTTAGGGTTTCTTTTTGATAAATAACTGGTTCATAACATTTCATTGTATTAGCGAAACGGATTGATGTTGAGTGTCGAAGTATTCTTGGAAAGCACGGAAGGGCGCTTTTCGTGGTTGGGGGGTACCGTATATTTTTCTTTTTAATTTTACCAACTTAATTTTAATTTAAAAATTAAACTGAATAATATTTATAACAATTTTGTATAGCATGAAAACTTTTTTTATAATTCATAATCCGATTTGCGTTACAATTTTGCTCTCGCGTGTTATACGTTTTTATATTATTATCATCTATATCTTTTAATATATTATTATTATTATTATATATGTTTATAGATGATGACGAAGATATTTTAGAGATTGACATCAATTGCAGCGATAACGAAAGCGATAACGAGTTCGATGGCGATGAATCCGAAGAAGGCCAAATCTAAAAAATTTGTTGATACATTTTACACTATACAGTGCATTCCAATTAAAACGAGCCACCCCATTATTAAAAGCCAACTTGTGTAAAGATTATGGGAGTTCTAGTTGTTACCGGTTTTATTTTAGTTTTTTCTCTTGCAAAAAAGGTGTTGTACTAACAAGTGAGAAGGTTATAAAAGGTGTGAGCCCATAACATTACTTTTTTGGGGGTTACCATTTTTAGGGTAAATTTTCTCGGAAACTACAGAACCGATTTTGAAAAACTAAAAAGCATTATAAGAAGAATTTGATACCCTTTAAGATGAGGTATTACTCGACCCCCTTTCCTATTTGAACTTTTTGGCGTTTGTGTTGGTGGGGGGAGGAGCTAACTCTGAACGAGTAAATTTTGACACAAAACTGTGTCCCCCTAAAAAGAAAAATTGTAGTATTTCAGGATTTTTATATAAATATAAAAATAGCGGAATTATACGGGGTGTCTCGTTTTAATTGGAATGCACTGTATACGTTTCTTTTTATTTTTAGTATGTTTTTTGTAAATAAATGCTAAAAAAATTCAATAATTCATAGTAAACCTATTTTTTTATTATCTTCCTTTAGAGCAGAAAAGTTATACGTATATATCATCCAATAACTGCATGGACGCGCTGTGTTTAATGAGAAAAGTATAGATATCTAATACCGCAAGAGCTAACATTTGGTAATACAATAGTTAACTGAATAAGTTAAACAAAAATATATCCAGCTTTATATTTAGTGAGGGAAAAGTGTCCAGCTGATGCAGTCAAAGATACAACGCGCCCGAGCGCATACCGACGCGCAGCGTTTTTCACTGCATCAGCTGGGCACTTTTCCCCCACTAAATATATAGCTGGATGTTTTTTTTGTTTAAGTTATTAATTTAACTATTAGTTTACCAAATGTCAGCTTTTGCGGTATCAGTTTATTCAGCGCATATTTTTCACTTCTTTACGTGAAATGCTGGGGCATAATCCCCCACTCTAAATTCGGCTGGATACGTTTTTTCATTTATTTATAACATAATCAACATGTTAACAAAGTTTCAGCTTTTGCGGTATTAGTTTTTTTTTATTATTATTTTACGTGTTTGGGAGGCTGCCGCAGCTACACCCCCCGGAAGTGCGCCAGCTGGAGGTCCATTCACTTACTAGTGATACCAAATAAAGCTTAGGAAACATTTTCAGCTTTTGTGGTTTTGGTCATTAAAAAAGGTCGCTGGCTCCCGGACTATAATTATCAGTACTACAATATGTTCCTGTTTGTTCGCTTAAAGAATATAGATTTCCAGGGGGCGTTGAGTAATTTTTTTTTCTGAAAAGGGGGCGGTAGGCCAAATAAGTTTGGGAACCACTGTGTTAGATGAATAGTGGCAACGCAAAAAATTAGGTTCGAAAATGGCAATACAGCACTCGAATGTTTTAAAGATTACGTAATAGTTAACAGAAATGTCGTTTTTAGTGCACCCATATTCATATCGATTTTTGAAAAGACAATTTATGAATGTAAAATCTTGTTCTGCGTGGTTACAATAGGTCAATATGTAAAACTAGCAGTCCAGTGAGACAAATGTCTCATTTAACGCGCCTTCAAACCTCGATCGGTTAGGCAACCACCCAGACCTGGAAGGTGTCAAAGTGGTTGCCTAACCGATCGAGGATTTAAGGCGCAGAGGGTCGCAGCTACGTTTGGCGGCCGAAACAGTTTTTATTTAATACGCGTTTTATTTGAAAAACGGTCTTTTTGTGATTTCTCGAAAACCGGAAGTGTCACGTGACTGAAATTCGGTTCCTGACCTGACATGACCATTCCAAACATATAACTTTAATAACTTTTTTCTCTATCTCTTACGGTTTGGCTGCTGAAACAGCGTCCCGGACAAAACAGCGTCCCGGACAAAACAGCGTCCCAGACAGACACGTCTATTAGATAAAGGATAACATAGTAGATCATTTTAGATCATGAAGTATTATTATTAGGATTATTAAAACAAATTGAATTTATGGCACATCAAATTAAGCGAATGTTGTACATGCGCAGATACAAGGTATACGGTATACATACAAAAAGTTATCGTAAACCAATCTGAACATTTACATGGTGACCAGTTTCTGACAACAGTTGGATTAGACAAGTGGAAACTACTAATTTGACAGCTATTCCATAAATCTCGATATATATGTATTTATCGATAATATGGAGATATCGATAATTATGGCGATATCAATAATTATGGGGATAGCAATAAATAACGATATTCGATAAATATAGATATCAGATATTTCCATATTCGATACATATAGATATTCGATATTTCAATATATCGATATTCCATAAATATCGATATATTAATATTCGATACCTAAATATCGATGTTCGATATTTTGATATAAAGATATTCGATAAATATCGATATATTGATATTCGATAAATATCGATAATCGATATATCGATATCCGATATTTCCATATATCGATATATCGATATGGAAATAATATCGATATTTATTGATATATCGCTCAGCCCTAGCCAAGATATAAAAAAAAATTGCTAAAAAAATTTGTTAAAAATGTGATTTTGTATTAACCATAAATCTGCTCCATTTATAAAATCATATCGCTGTTTTAGACATTTTGACCTTAACGCCTTTAACAATGAACTACTGTCTATAAGTTGGGATGATTGCGGCAGGCAACTAATACCATTGCAAAAGCAAGGAGAATATGCATGTGGCCGTTGTGGTGTTTAACAAACGAACAATCAATGTGCGATAGCGGTAGGTCGTTAGGATCATTGATTTTTTAATTTTTTAAATACAATGACTGCCACATGTAAAGTCCCCTTGCTTTTGCTATGGTCCTAGTTCCCTGCCGCAATCTGTATACATGTACCCAGATGCAGATTCCAAAGTTCAATGGTCACCCGTTTTTAACTGAAAAAATACTAGAACTTTTCTACATACATTGGTGATATTGTTAATAAACATGACTTGCTTTGTACCTTCTGTTGATAGAAGACGTTAACAGGTTAATGCTACCTGTCTTCTAGCAAGAATAATAATAATAATAATGCACTTTTTCGACACCACAAGTCCAATATAGTTCAAAACACTACTAGAAAATGGAAGCCGGAGGGAAACAATGACGACGACAAGCAATACAAAAGGACAAACGGAAAATGCTAAAGAAAAAGTAGAACAAGGAAAAGGCAAGAACAACATTGGGGAGCGAAAACAGAAGGAGGTATTTAATGTAAAAACACAAACCCGCATCGGGATCTGGAACGTCAGAACTCTACTTGAACCCTCACAAGTGGTACAAGTTGCAAGGGAAATGGACAGGTACAAACTGGAAATAGTAGGATTAAGCGAAATAAGATGGTCAGAGCAAGGAGAAATACGAACAGATGGCGATAAAACGCTACTGTACTCAGGCAGAGAGGAACGCGAAGCACGGGCAAACGGTGTCGATCTTCTAATTTCAAAAAGGGCCAAATAGAGCTTACTGGAATGGAACCCCGTCTCGGACTGAATCATAACGGCAAAATTCCAATCTAAAGTACGGAAAATAACAGTTATACAATGCTATGCACCTACTGAAAAGGCGGAAATGGAAAACAAAACACTTTTTTATAATACCCTATCGGGGGTAATGGACAACATAAACAAGGGGGATGTAATAATCGTACGTGGCGATCTAAATGCACAAGTGGGGGAAGACAATCAGAATTTTGAAGAAGTAATGGGTAGGCACGGAATTGGAAACAGAAATGAAAATAGCGACATGTTTATTGAATTTTGTCTTAACGATCTAGTAATTGAAGGGACCCTGTTCACACATAAAAGAGTACCCAAAGTTACATGGGTATCCCCAGACCATCACACAGAGAATCAAATTGATCACGTAGTCATATTCACCAAATGGCCACACTGCCTCATGGATGTTTGCAGCAAACGCGGTGCGGACATAGCTAGCGATCATCATCTGGTTGTAGCAACGATAAAATTAAGAATCAGCGCCAAAACAAAATATAAAAAAACAAGAATGAAGTACAATATATCTCTACTAAAAAACAGAGAGGTTGCCGACAAATACAGAACAGAACTAGACAATAACTTACAAAACAAGAAAACTGCTAAGGAACTGAAAAATATTAACTGAATGTATTGTAACGACCTTGCGATCGGGCCGATGCAGACGTGTGAGGCAGCTGCCGAATATTCGAGAAGCGGCCTTGAAGCCAGGTGCAGACGCGTCGGCGGCCTTGGTGACTAATACCCGATGCGTCATGCATTTGTCGGGAACTTCGAGTATAAAGATCGCGGCGATTCTAGAAACTCACCCAGCGAATATAAATACACGGCCGTCTGAATCGAGTTCAGTTCGAATTCGGCTCGAAGCGCGTAGAGCTCCCATATAAATGAACCCGTGTGTACATAACTCTAGTGAAATAAATAACAAATAAATAGAACCATATAAATCATTAATGTTAAGTCGTATATAAATAAATAGTGTATCGTTGTTAGAAATAGTTCGTTAGTTTAAGTAATTTGTGTTCTGCCTTGATAATTCTTGTGTTTGTAAATAATCGTAATTAATCGTTGTACATACATGTTTAATGCAAGAAGCGTCGTATAATTTTTAAATAGCCCAAAGTAAAAACGTAACAGTATTCATAAGGCCAGCGCAGAGACATTAAATGCTGAGAAAGAAGTGAGGAAAAACTGGATAACCGATCCAACCTAGAAACTCATCACAGAAAGAAAATAATGTAAAGCGAAGATAAATGCAGCAGTTGTACAAAGTGAAAATCAAAGACTAACAGAAGAATATACGAGGATAATGACAATGATAAGAGACAGTGGGAAGAACAATTAGCAAAAGAAGCACAAACGGCTGCAGACAGAAATTATATGAAAACAATATACCGTATAACTAAACAGTTGGCAAACAAACAATATGTTAATAGTAAACCCCTTAAAGATGAGCAAGGAAAATTATTTACAAGTCAAAGAGAGCAACTACAACGATGGGAAGAATTTTTCAAGCAAGAGCCAGAACAGATAGAAGAACCAGTTCAGTTAGAGGGAAATCAGAAAATTGAGTTGGACATTAACACAGAACCCCCAACAAAAGCAGAGATCAGGGTGGTAATACAATCACTTAAAAACGAAGAAACATCTGGACCAGACAATATTAGCAATGAAATGCTTAAAGTACATGGCGAGACAATCTCATAAGAACTTCATCCCACACTAAGTGAGATATGGCAAAGCGAACAGGTACC